>VRLP01004249.1:0-51798 GCA_009660295.1 Lophius piscatorius | reverse complement strand
GAAGGACAGGATTAGAAAGGAGACATCAGAGGGACAGTCCAGGTGAGACGTCCTGGAGACAAAGTCAGAGAGGACAGACTGAGATGGTTCTGACCCGTGAAGAGGAGGAGGGATAGTGGATCTGCTGGGAGAAGGAGCTGCAGGCAGGAGAAGACCACAGATGTGGTGAGAGAGGACATACAGTTGGTTGGAGGGACAGAGGACAGGGCGAGATGGACACAGATGATCTGCTGTGGAGACCCCTGAAGCCCAAAGAGGAAGAATGAGATATAATGTCTCTGACAGCAAAGGAGACGTGAGGCTGAAGTCGCCCTGAAAAGTTCTTCAGAGGTTTGGCTTTCAAACGAGTATTTATAACTGAAAACACCAGAAACTTCTCAGGATTGTTGTGAAGTTAGGAATCAGATCTGTATTTTTAAAATAGTACTGAAAGTAAATGTACTCAGTTACGTTCCACGACCGAGTTCTTTTTAAACAAACCTTAATTGGATAAATGTGTTTTTTTCTGACATTTTTTTTGGTTTAGGGTTGAAAAGCAAACTGATGACCGGGTTTTTATGTCAGGGTTGACCTTTGACCTTTTCCACGACCTCACACTGTCAGCCGGGCCACCAGGAGGGTTAAAGACAAACGGACCCCTCGTCTGCAGACGCTGGTGGTCTCCTTACTTGGTAGTGGTCACCGGCGGCCTTGTCCACCACGTTAAGAACTCCGAGTGAGCTGGCCCGCTTCATGCTGCACCCAGAGCGGTGACATGCAGGGAGAAGGTGGGGTGAGGAGGAGGAGGAGGAGGAGGTGGAGAGTGAGATGTGAAGATTTTAACTCAGCGGAAAGGTTAATTATGTGTTTGTTAATGACGTCCATGATTTTATCACACAAACGTTAGTCTCTTATAAACAGGACGGTTTATAAAACAACATATTCAATAATGTTCCAATAGTTTTCTTTTTCTTTTTAAAACAGTCCCACCCAACATCAGGGGTCTATCCCTAAAAGGCCCCTAATCCCCAGCGTTGCACCATCAACCCCCCTGATTGAGCCCCACAAGTTAAACGTGACTCATCAATAATCTGAAACAGTCCAGTGACTCTATCTAACTGTTTCTATGATGTCATCAGTCTGTTCTAGGATCAGATCCCATAGTGACTCTATCTAACTGTTTCTATGATGTCATCAGTCAGAACCGAAGCATTGATTGGCGGACAAACCTTTGGACGTAATAAAATTAATATTAATAATAATAACAATACAAATAAAATGTATTGATTAAATGTATTTTGTTTTCAGGCCTTGACTTTTTCTCATTTTGTAACACATTTTGAAAATCTTTTTCTTTCTTTTTTTATACATATACATTTATAATATCAAGACTCCTTCAAAATGATCTCTGACTGGTTTTCTAACACCTTTAATCCAAACCTATTGAGTGGATTGTTTCACCCTGTGGAAACTGGACTTATGACCTCATGTCATGTTATAATTATTGTAGATTTTAATGATGACTCGGCGACTCAGGAGGTTTTTCACCGACACGGAAACCCTTGATTTCTTACGATAACTTGCATTAATTCATTCTCTAACAACAACCTATAATATAAGTCCGCGGGTAAAAACCCTTCCCGAAGTGTCGGAGTCTCATCAGTGCTCAGCGTTAAATGATTCTTACATTTCAGTGAAGTTCATGCAAACGCCAACATTCACGCCTGAACCAGAACTTCAGGCTCAGTCAATCAAAAAAACTGCAGAAACGAGTCCAAACTAAAGAAAAGGAACTTTCAGCTCAAACTTACAAGATAATCCTTAATATTAGATTTTTAAGGAAGTTTCCATTGTATATTATATTTTTATGACAGATGGAAAATCACTTTTTGTTACAACTTGTGTCTGAAAATATGTCAAAATGTACCTTAACTCAGCCAAATATTACAACAAACGTCTTTAATCGTTAACAAATCATTTTTGTTAAGTACTTTTGCCAGAAGTGAGTTTGAAGCGGTTTTCCTGACGTTATATGATATGATAAAACTGTTGGTCGATAGTTTGTGCAAAAACTACTATCTAGATTTTAAAGGTGTTTTTTATATTTATTTATATGTGTTGTTTTGATTCATCTTAATTCTTTATTTGTCAGTTTGAGGTAAAACCCATGGAAACACACAGGATTAGTGATCTCTGCTGTAAACCAGGAGACTGAAACATCCACTTTAATGCTGCTACACTGTAAAAAACAAACATTTGAACACATATATTCTTCATTTCTGGTGAAAATATCACACTGGGTTTGATGTAAGACATAATCACTGAACACCAGGTAACGTTTGACTGAAATAAAAGAGATGGATTCTCTGTTCAGAAAATGAACAGAGAATTTTGTTCATTTCAATAAGTTTAAGTAAGTTTTCACATCTTTTTATCTAAAAATACTATAAAAATAAAACAAGAAACCAACAACTATCAAACCTTATTACAAGATTGTATTAGAACCTCTCTGTCCAGAAGAGAACATTCTTGTCTTGTTTAGTATCTCCTATATAAAATTCTGCACTGCAAAAAATAAAATAAAATATTATTATTAAAAATAATATTGTGCTAAATGTTTCCGATTAAACCAATAATCTCATTTTAAGAACGAATAAAGTAATTTTCCTCATCAGATATTCCTGATATTAAGCAGGTAAACCCTCCAGCAGTCAGTTAGAACGGAGGAAGGGTCAAAGGTGAAAGGTCATCAACTTCAAAGAAAAAAGAATAGAGGGGAGTCCAGTCGTTTCTGATTCAACCCAAAAACAGGGATGAGATCCAAACAATGTCCTCAGCAACATAAAGGTGTGGATGTTTCAGTTCCCGGGTCGACGTCGGAGATCAGAGTCAGACGTTTAGTCCAACAAATAAAGACTTTACATCAAAGATAACGAAGACCTGGATGAACGAGAAGCTCCACAAACTTCCCTTTGTTCCCTCTGTCACTCATTTCTGGACAAAACAAACACAGAATATTATCCTTTAATAAAAAGGAGACCGGTCAGGCGTTGGTTTGCCCCATTTCTCCATCTCCAGAACCAAAAATCATTGCATTTATTCAAGGGGACGTTTCTGCAGTTGTTTGACCTCGCTGAAAGCCGTCACAGTGATGATGATGACGATAGCAGTGACATCATCATCATCATCCCCATCCTCAGGAGGAGTCAGAGAACAGCAGCGCGGAGAGGAAGAGCAGAAACCGGTGAGAGCACAGATGAGGCATGCAGAGAAGACACTCAGATGAAACGGGTTTATTCATAAATAAAAACTTCAGCACAGCATGAAACAAAAAAAACAGGAAAAAAAAACAGCCATGCAGACAAGTTTGTTTGTTTGTCGGCATTCACAACCAAAACAAAGGTCAAAACCATTTTAATGGGACTATATTTCAGAACAAATTGAAATAAATGGTCCAAAGGAAAAAAAAAAAAAGAAAACAATTTTAATAAATAGATTTGAACTATTAGTGGTTAAAACAATAAATGAGTTCCACAGACAGGAAGAGAGAATGAAGGCGTCTGGAGGGCAACAGACGGGGTCACAGATCCACCCGTCTGTCTGACCGACTGTCTGTCTGACCGTCCGTCTGTCTGACACTGTCTAACCGTCAGTCTTACCATCTGTCTGTCTAACCGTCTGTCTGTCTGTCTGTTAGCAGGGTTACACAAAGACTCATGCACTTATTTGAAAAACCTTTGTGGGGGGGAGGGGGGTTGAGGTCAGACAGACAGGACGTTGTCAGACAGACAGGACGTTGTCAAATATTGGTGCAGATCCGGATCCAGGAATATTTTTATGACATTCATGAACACTGAGGTATTAATCCGGGTAGTAAGTCGGACTTTCAGTGCATAGTGAGGTTTAGATTAGTTATTATTCTTCTATCATGAAAGCTAAATGGGTGCGTGGGATAGTTCAAGCTTTACGGAGTTTTATCGTGTGTCGCTCTGGGGGGGGGGGATTTTAGAAAGCAGGTTAAACAAACTCAAGGTTGATTAAGCCAGAGCTCAGGGTTTTTTTTATTCCGTAACAGCTGATCTAAGCTGATTCAGTCAGAGTTTGATCTAAGTTGATTCAGTCAGAGTTTGATCTAAGTTGATTCAGTCAGAGTTTGATCTAAGTTGATTCAGTCAGAGTTTGATCTAAGTTGATTCACTCAGAGTTTGATCTAAGTTGATTCAGTCAGAGTTTAACTCTTGAGGTAAACGGGTGTACGATCAGAAGCCGTCATCGATGGAGCTCTGATACTTTGATTCACCGTGGCAACCAGTGAGACGCAGTGGGCGCCACTCTTCGCGCCACTTACCCAGGAACGCCTCTGGAGCCCCTGTGATGAGCTGGAGGGGGTTGCTGGAAAGAGGGACATAGGGAGTATCTCCTGCCTCAAGCAGGTTAGCGTCACAGTAGCAGTAAAGTTATCATGATAACTGCCTCGGGTTTAACTTAGCCGGCTTCCTGGAACAGCAAACCCAGAGTTTCCATCATCTCAGGTTTGATAAACTCCGTTTCCACTAAACCTGCTTTCTGGGAAAATCCCCGCCTGTAGACGTTTCTCCGCATTGTTTGATAAATGCTGTTCAGTGCGAGTTCTTTCTCCTCGCCGCCGTTACCTTTGGTTTGTCTTTTTAAAAAAAATATATAAGTCAGGTTTGGACGTTTGAGACGGAACCGAAGAACCGCCGCGAGGGAAAAAAAAATTCAGGCCACAAAGTTAAACGCTGAGAAGAAAACATCAATAACGGTTCGCAAATAAAAGGTTAAAAAGATTTTAAAAAATTATATTATAGCTTTATTTCGTGAATCTTTATCATTATAAGACGTTTTTGTAATGTTCTTTTTTTTTTTTTCAAACAGTGAGCGTTTTTATTCACCGTCACCACACCGTAGAATGTGTGTGTGTGTGTGTGTGTGTGTGGGGGGGGTTAACCCCGCCCCTCCCCCCAAAGAGGCAGCGTCAGGACAGAAAGGTGAACCAATGCAATGGGAAAAGTGGACCAACGTAGCCCCCCTCAACCATTCCATGTGCAAACCCAGTGAGACCACCACCCCACCAGCAGAACAGAGCCCATCCCTTCTTTTACTTTTGGTTAGTACGCCGGACGCCCGGGGGCGGGGCTTGTTCCTCCAGGTATCCAGTGCATAGAGTGAGAGTCACCCGTGGCGGGTCAGTCGGGGGTCAGTGGGGATAGTTACCCGGGGTTTTTGGGCTCGCTGTCTCTGGATGAGGTACCGCCCTTTAGCTTGCGGACCAGTTTCTCGCTGCTGCGGCGGATCGACGCCCGCAGTTTACTGAAGGAGCCGCTCCTCTTCAGAGAGCCGGAGCCGTCCTGGTGGGAGACGTCAGAGGGTTACGCTCATTCACACAGCTCCGCCCCACGCTCCCACACAAGACAGCATCCATGTACATCAGCATCGGACCAGCGTGGGGGCCACAGAACGGGGTCTTCACAAAACCCACTGAACAACCTTGTTCCTCGTAGCGTAGGAACCCTTTGGGTCACGTCTCACGCCCACCCGACATTCGTTGGGCTCGGTATTCTAATAAAGTGAAGAAACAATCGACAGGTCTTAGAAGCGGTCTGGTGCTGTAAAAGGTTGCATAACGTAGATTATTTAAGGCGGTATATAATAGTTGGGTGTGAACCCTGACCGGACCTCAGACTCCAGAGGGTTCAGGAGAAAAATAACATTTGTTCCATGTTTTTAAGATTTCATTCTGGCTTCAAAATAGTTGTTTTTATTTTGACATGTTTCTACTCTTTTCTCTCATTGTTTGGCACAAAGGGAAAATAAATACTACCTTAAATCCTAAGGACTTTATTTATTATTATTTGATAGACACTGATGATCACAAAACATAATCCACAAAGCAGGTGACATAATATTTTTGTCATTTAAAGGGTATTATACAATAATATATCTCCCTGTAATCTTCCTTTAAGTAGGAACCGGGTCTGGGTTCTTAGGGGTTAACCTCCAACATGTAGTGGAGGGGAAACTGCAGGATTATAAATGAGCATAGTACTTGAGTGGTATTCATGTTCTTACTTTTTTCCGGTAAAATCCCTCAGTGGCTATTTTTACTGCAAATGTTACTGATTCTTAGTATTTGTCTGTCTTTTAAATAATTTACATGAAATCAGGAAAACAAATCGGCCCCTTAAGTAAGAGTCTGAGGATTTCTTGGACCAGAATCGAATTTGTGTGGTTAACACGGATCAGTCTACAACACTGGTCAGATGTCAATATACACAGTATACACAGTATATACAGTACACATAGTACACACAGTTTACATAGTATACACAGTACACACACTATACACAGTCCAGACAGTACACACAGTACACACACAGTATACACAGTACACACACAGTACAACACGGGCTCATCATCAGTGCATGTCAATGGTAAACATGCAGAAGTGTAGACACACACTCAGGTCTTATTCTGCTGGACCTGCTGGTGAGGGGCGGATTGGACTGCTGGACCGGACCACATTCAGGGGGACAGATTATGGACTTGTGTTTTTGTGTGTGGATTCCAGAGAACCACATGATCAGTGCTGCTCAAACACAACAGCCAACGTGTGATTTTTACTGACATACACTAACACGACGACGGCGGTCCTTTAAACTTCTGTTACGTCACGTAACAGAACGAGATCTTTGATCTCGTTCTCTGCTCAGAGGGAAACGACCGGATCCACATTACAGAACCCCCCGGTCTTTTCTTCTGTGAGCGATCTGCTAACTTCAACCTCCTGGTCCGGGTTCTACACCCAGTCACTGATTGGAAGTTTCGCCTCGGCGGCCGGCGCAGAGGTTGAAGAGGATGAATCGGGGGAAACAGAGTGACTTCTGGGAGATCTCCAGCAGAGGACCAGATCAATCACTGAGTATCGGGGAAGTTTAATGGTTGTGTCTGCGGTCGGTTCCTTCTTTAAAAGGGCGCCGCTGGACGCACAGATAAAACTCTAAAGGATTCTTACGCTGCTGAGTTTAAATGTTCATCTTTTCTTTCAGAACGCGAGCATGCTACAAAAATACAGGAATTCATTCAAAACAATCTGAACACAGAAGGGTCTTCATTGCAGCACCGGTGTGTGTGTGCGTGTGTGTGTGTGCGTGTGAATGTGTGTGTGTGAATGTGTGTGTGTGTGTGTGTGTGTGAATGTGTGTTTTTTCACTCACTGAGTACTTTCTAGTTTTAATGTGGATATTTTTGATGACAAATAACTACGAATTTGCTCAAATCATTACGACCACGGTAAATACTGAGATGAAAACGTATCAGATCAAAGAAACCTGCTCAATAAACCCTGGAAACAGTATTTCTGGAAAAACAAGGTCTACGCTTGGATGATGTTCAGCGTTTACCCCCCGAGGGACTAAAGCATGTTTTGGTACTTTTTGTCCACAAGGAATAAACAATAAAACAATAAAGTTTTTGTGATTTTGATTCCTCAGATAACTCCAACACCTGCTCTGAGCTGATGGCCGAGGTTGTTTGGTGAGACGCTGCTGCTGCTGACAGGTATTAATACACTCGGGTTAAGGAAGCACACGCACACACACACACACACACACACACACACACACACTGAAGAGAGAGAGGGGGAAAGCACAAAGAGGCGACGGCAAACGTTCAGGTGAGTCAAGAGTTAAGGTTTTATTGGAAGTTAAGAAAGACAAACTGCAAGATGCACAAACAGAACAGGACAGGCAGAAGATTATTAGCAGAGCCGAGAAACAGAGATAAGGACATTAGTTTAATTACCCAACAATGATTGTTTACAGTGAAGCCCCCCCACCCCCCTCATCCTGACAGTAACTATATACAGAAGGTAAACAGGCTCCATGCACAATGTTTAGGTTTATATAGCTTCACATCTAGTTGTGCATGAATCCCGTCGCCTTAAAGGTGTCCTCTTGATGACATCACAACATTATTTAGTCTGACATCATAGCAAACAGGTGACACAGGGTGACAGACGACTAAGTCTCTAACAGGAGCGGAGCCGCGGTCGGTGGCGCTTTGGCTCGTGATCATGCCAACGAGGTGGGCGGGTGTTATTTACAGGGCGTCCAATCACAATGAGTGTGGGGTCACCACCGATGAGTTCACGGGGTCAAACTGAATGAACCACAAAAAACAAAACCCCTAACCTCAGAGGAAAGAAAGATGGAGAGGCAGGATCAGGTTTTAAGATTTAACTCTCATCCTTTCAGACCAGTGAAGAATCTGGGCCAGAAAATGTTGGCGTTGATATTTCATCATGTCCATGATGTCAGAAGGGACGCGATCACATGTAGTAGTTGGTCAGGTCAGGTCCCTAAATGTTCCACACAAGGATCAACAAAAGGGGGTCTAGAGTTCAGGATAATCCTGAATAATGCAGTAATTCTGCAATTTTCTAAATAAAATCATTTTACCTCCAAAGCTTCAGAAAAAAGAGTTTCTGATACTTTACATGTGATATGATTAAAATGTTTATCTAAACAGCTGGCCTTCAATTGGATGATAGTTTACATAACTATTTATTTTTCTATCTTTCTTCTTCTTCTATAGAGGAATAAGATTGAATACTTAAGCAGAAGCCACAATAATCTTAATAAACGCTGCATTTGAGGACTAATTATTATACGTTACTATATATCACTATTGATTAACATATAATAAAATGCCAAATAATTGTGAAAATTGCGCCTCACAATTTCCTGGGGCCCAGAGTGACCTCCTTAAGTTTCTTATTTTTGTCCAAGAGTCGGAAAATCTTCATAAAGCAAAAAGATACGAAGCAGGAAACGTTGAAATCTTGACATTCCGCTTGAAATGATTCAGTGATGTTCATAAAAGTCGTCGATTAATATCAGTTTTCTATCCGTTGAATAATCACTTAAGCTTCTGGCTGAATCTTTCCTCTCTTAGAGTATTTGTTTTTTGAAGAGCTACAAGTTCAACGATTCCAAAGACATCAGTTGTTTATGACTGATCAGGAAGGATAAGGATAAGGAGAGCCCGACGTTCAGAGTCCACGTCAAAAGTTTTGATTTAAGGGACGACTGAAAAACCAAAGTGCAAAGAAGGGATTTGGTTTCTGTCAATCCAGTTTAAGACACAGGAGAGTGAGAGACAGAGCGGAAGAGTAGAGGGACACAGGAGAGTGTTAAAAACAGCACAGAAAGAAGCACAAGTTAAATGTTGCCATAAATACATCATCATCATCATCATCATCATGCCTGTCTTCTCCCACCCAGCAGATACACACAGTCGAGCACAGCGCCTCAAAACAGGCAGGAAGCAGAGGTTTAGATTTAGACACGCAGGCCGTCCTCAAACCACAGAGCAACATCATCATCACTGTGGAGCGATCTGGCCCGACAACAGTCCCACCAGAACCCAGAGGTGGTGGAGGAGAAAGAGAGGGGGAGTCAGAGCTGAGGAAGACTGCAAAGCTGCAGGGGCTGAGGCGAGGTGAGGCGTCCGTCATGCAGAAGACAAGTTTTTATGACCGTTACAAGGCATCTGGAGTTATGCCTGGCCGTCAGACAGCAGGAAGAGAGGAGAGAGAGAGAGTGAGTAAGAGAGAGAGAGAGAGAGAAACACAAGCCGTGAAGGAGAGAAAAACCACGGTGAGATGGATGGTTTGAACAGAGCAATTCAGAACGGAAGGAGGGGAGGCATGGACCACAAACAGAGGAGGAAGAGAGAAAAAAGGAGGGAGATTTTTGAGCAGGGATTCCAGGTCAGACACAGTAGATCTCAACAGTTTGTGAAATAGTTCAAAGACGTGATACAATTCCTATAAATGTTTCAAAACTGTAGTAGATTCTCCAAGAACATCTCTATCTAGATCCCTTCAGATCTTTTTGTTGATGAAATAATCCAATCTATCTGCCATTTTCGGAATGAAGTCTTTTTTCTTTCAAAGCTTCATTACCCAGATTTGGGATAAATTATCTGTGACTTTAAATATCGATATATTAATATTATATTATTGTCAACAAAAAAGCCTTTCATGAAGTGATAGCTGCCTTTCTTTTAGCTTGTGTACCTATTAACCGACACACGAGTGTTTATTCATATCAACTCAAATCAAGATCGTTTTTGTTTTTCCCTTGTGTGTCTTTAAAACTAATTTAGGAAAGATCTCCAATGACAGACTGAACCACTCTGTAATTCATGATGTCACCACTAGGTGGCGGGGATGCACCGTCTAACACATGGAGCTACTGTGTCTAACTGGGACACTGTCTAACACTTGGATCACTGGAGGTCATGTAAACTTTGTTATCGCACAACATGAATGCAGGGGGGGATACAGAGGGGATACAGGGGGGATGCAGGAAGGAGGAGCACAACAGCAAACAGATATCTAAATAACTGGTTTTGTCTGACCAACAAATCTAAAATCCAAAAGATGCTTAGCAAAACAAAGATAAAATTGCATTATTTACTTTAAATGATCAATTTAAAATAGTTGCTGGACTAGGCAATTGATGATTTCAGCAATAAAATGAAGTGAGATTAATTTTATGCATCTTTCTGCATTTGTCTAAATAGAATAATCATCTGAGGGTTTAAAACTGTGAAGGAAACAGCAAATAAAGTGTCAATAATAATTCTTGGAGAGATGGATTAAAGTGTTTTGGAGCCTGATTAAATCTTCTAAAATCACTTTGCATATTAATCAGCGTTTATTGTGTTTTCAGATGTTTTGTGAATCATATTTTAATCAGTCATTCTTTGCCGTCTGGCTTCTAACATGCCGAAAGGAAAAAAAACGGCGCCGGGGGAAAATAAAAATCTCACACTTTAGAAGCATCTGCTCTTCACACAAATGCAAAAGGGAGAGAAAAGACGTGCAGAGGAGCAGCGGACACAGTGGACACAGGTCACAGACATCCACACAGTGTCCAGGGGACACAGCAGTACAGTACAGAGCCCACGTTGTGTCAGGTGATCACACTGATGAGTCACTTCTTACAATGAGGGTCAAACAGGAACCCGTCCGTGGAGAGAGCTTCAGAGGAAGGGAGGCTTTCTTTGACAGACTGGAGAGAGAATCATCACCTCTATTCTAAAACTTAACGTACTGCCGACTATTTTCTCTCGGGTCATTGTCTCGTACTGCAGTAATACTCCATGGTCCCCAGGGATAAAGTCTGATCTTTTGTCTTTACATTTTACTCTTGTAAACACATCTGTCTTGTTACAGAAGGAACGTTCTTCACTAATCTTCTCCATATTATCATTTCTCACCTCCAAACTAGAACTAGAAATAATGGGAACACGGCGTGAAAAGATCTCCAGCCCACCCCTCTCTGAGACCCTGTGAGTTCGCTCTCCTCTAACAAGGAAACGCCATTAAAAGTCAGGACACACATGATTTGGGACTTTATTCGTCTGAGTCGGTTTTCACTGATTTCCCTGTTTGCCTCCTGCAGCTCTTATCGATTTGACTTCAGGTGTTCAGGGACACACAGCGGAGTCACATGACCTCATCAGCCTGTTTTTAGAACACGCAGTAAAGGCAGAGTACGTGGGTTTAATTAGGGGCGTGGCCAAACGGCTCATTAGCTCTCCATAGAGAGCAGCAGGTGAGATTCACCTGCATGAATGAAACACCAAAGTTTTGCATCGAGCATCAGGTATTTATCCTGTTCAGTCTCATGGGGGGGTTGGACCTTATCCCAGCTCACATCCTGCCCAAGTAGCCAGTTCATCACAGGGTCGATGCATCGAGACAAATAACCATTCACACTCACGCCTACGGACTATTTAGAGGCGTCAACTCAGCTGTATTGCCCGTTTTCACCGGCAGAGAACCCCCTGACCCTCTGGACGGCCCCTGTTTCTTTCATGTTCACATGAAATCATAAACCACTTCCAGCTGAAGCTCTCTCCAGACAGGACAGGCTGCTTTCCTGATAGAAATAAGACCAGAGATCAGCTGGTGACGTGAGACTTTCTGCAGTAGGCAGTATGTATCTCACACTGGAGCCCCTCAGAGTCACGAGCAGAGGTAAAAGATGCTGATTGGTTGTTCAGATCGCTATGACTACTGTTGCTATGAGGGCGGGCCAGCTCTGAGCAGCAGCAGCAGCGGCGGCGGCGGTCTGTAGAGACTACATCTGGATGCGCTACAGCTGCAGAAAACACTACAGATACTGTGACAAATACAAGCTTAAAGGTGCAGTCTGTAAAAATGTAGAGGTATGTCTTCAAATAATTGGAATATATTATTCATAACTATGTTCTTATATCTGTGGGAGAGGTTGGCGTGTTTGTACAGAAGCTCGGATCGGACAAACCGTTTTCTCGTAACTGAACTCTGGCTCTAATAAGAGCTTGTTCACATTTTAGGGTTTTAGGGGTTGGCTCTTAGACGACTGAGAAACCTTTAGCCTCAACAAAACCATGAAGAAAGAGGATGATGAGTAAGTTGCTGCTTGGTATTGAATCATACCCAACAACAGAACGATCTTTTTTATTATTTAGCACGAAATAAAAACTATAGTGCGGTACCGGAGGATCCCCTCGCCGGATCAGCCCTCCCCATCCAAGCTTTGACAGGGGTGAACTGAGGTTTAACATAAGTATCTGGACCTTCACTGCGAGATTCCACATAATATTTTTTACAAACTGCACCTTTATTTCAGGGATTTAGGAAGCTGTTAATAACATGTTTAAATAGGAGGAGCTAACACTGCTGTCGGACTCAAAGAGTTAGTTGGTAAAGCTCTACAGGCAGAAAGTTTAGGGTGGTTCTGATGAGCAGAGCACGACGGGAGACAGTAAGAGTGACGCTCAGGCAGCTACTGTCAGAGATCTAAGATCCGATCAGGCGAGGGTCTCAGCGGAGCAGCTTCTCACGTGGGTTCATTGAAGCAAAGTCTAACAGTGAAGTGTAAATAATGAATAACTACTGCAGTAATTCTGACAGTCAATCAGCATGAAGAGTGTCGCACTGTACAAAATGATCTTTTTAAGCATTGGAAGGAGTTTGGTAGAAGTTGGAGCAATTTACTGATCAGATCAATAAACAACCGTCTAGTATCTTTCTTGACCCAATCCACTCTAAGCCACTGTGAAATGTGTCATCGGACGTCTGAGCTCTACAATTTCATTACTTTTGGTGCATGAAAGGTGAATTCTGTGACCGATTTGAGCCATAAGGCGTTATTAACAAAGACGGGAATAGCCGTCTTATTTGACATAGCTGTCCATCACAATCACAAATCACCGAGGATGAGAAGAGAAATCCCTCCTAGGATGAGTTCAGGAGGATTCCCTCTACATTGGACCAGGCAGGTGCTGCTCTGGTTTCATCTCACACGTCCCTCAGCGAGACCGGAGGACTTTGTTTGTGGCTTCTGTCCAGAAAGATGCTGGTCGGTTGTCACGTGAACATGATCCGTGTTCCGGCTCTGAGGACTCTCAGTAACGTGTTGAGGGCTGTGCACTGTACTTACCCCGTTCCACTCCACGCTCATACTCACTTCCTCGCCGCCGTCCGGCCCGCTCTCATACTTCACCGTGTCAGAGTTCAAGCTCTCGCGGCTTCGCTGCTTCTCGCGGGCCTCCGGCTCGCTCAGGACGTCTGCCACGCGCTGCTTATGCACGTTGTCCAGACCCTGATAAACATACACACATACTTATATAACACCGTCATGGATTACACGTGAGGTAGCAATGAGTCCCAAGTCAATTCATCCAATTACACCCAAAGCTGCGGGCCTGCTGATTGTCCTATTATTGAACACAAAAAGAAGTTAATTCTCAATATTAGAGTTAATATTAAAGCTACAGGAACCCAGCAGAGACTTTTAAATCAGGACTGGGGCTGAGGGATTCAGGAGGAGACGATAATCGCATAGTTTTACTTAGTTTTGACCCTGTTTCCGCTCCGGGTTTACAGTCAAAAAGTATTCAAAGACAAAATATTGCCCATTATTTGTCTCTCTTGTTTAATTCTCTACATATTCCACATACTCTGGAGATGAAGAATGCCAAAATACACCCTCAGGGAAGCAGCATTAAAAGTGATTTCTTGCCGTGGGGCAGCAGTTAAAAAATGTAACTCACTGCAGCAACAGATCAGATGGACTTTATGGGACAGGTTCCACATCATACTCCTATAAACGTTTCAAAAGACAACTTACAAATGTCCATCAAAATGTTAAGTGTTACACAGCTTCATTTTCTTTCTCCCTCATCTGTTCCTGAGGATTTCCAAACACGGATATGTACATGAATGTATTCTCTGACTTCTAAATTTGTCTTCAACCTCCTCACAGACATCTCCAGGTATTTATTGATATACAGCATTGTTGTGTTATTAGTTCTTCAGAGTCCCGGTCATAGCCAGAGGTTCTTAATGTCTCACACTTCAGTCAGATTAAGGATCCATGAATCCGTTAAACTATATTATAAGATTTACTGGGACCCTTTTTGATCCAAATGAAAATCCTTGTACTTCAGTCACGAGATCGCATAAACGTTTGAAAATTGCAATTCTATTTGGACTAATAGCTCAGCCCAAATCAGGACTTATGACAACAAATGTAAAAAGGCCAATAACAAAAGGAAAAGGGAATAAAACTCAACTGTTTCTTGAACTGGAAAAGAAAACCGGATGTTTTACTTCAGCAGACGATGTTGATTCTTCAATAAGATGGAGATATTCTTATAATCAAAGCTTACTGACAGGCTAAGCTTACATCTGGCCTAAGTGGGCAGGTATGTACAAAGTCTCTATCAAAACTGTTTCAAAGCATAAACATCCACTTCTGAGATGTTCCTGAAAACCATCTACTTTTAAATGATCGTAATAATTAACTGTTTGGAATCACAAAACAAAGTCGTTCTCCATCCTTGGACAGTATGTTCCTATGTTTAAGTCAGACTTAGTGAGAGATAAAAGAAGGTAATCGGTTTGGATGTATCTTAAGAAACAAGTGGACAAAGTCATGCATCCTCTGGTAGAACTAAAGCTGGGGTGACGACACGGTAACGACACGGTGCCGACACGGTGCCGACACGGTGCCGACTGGAGCAGTGACTCCTTCCTGTGGGCCTGTCTGAAGAATGAATTATTCAAGAGAGGGAAAAAAAAAAAAACCCAAAAGGAGAACAACGTAAAGCACAGCGATGATGTCAGAGCACCTCCGGTTAGAAACAACAGAATCTGCCTCTCTTAAAGTGTTAAAGGTGAAACATTGAACACATCGACTCTCTGCCACCTGAATCATCAGCACTGTAAACAAGTAAACAAGACGGAAAGTAAAAAAACAAACTAAACTAAACCAAACAAACAGGTGTAAAGGGTTTCATCGATTAAAACTATCCACAGCTCCTCCAGTGTTAACAGCTTGTGTTACTTCCCACACGAGAATAACTCGACATTAAACCCCAGGAGGACATCCATAATTCAGGATTGAGGTTTCGCCACCGCCTCCCACGTCTTAACTCACCTGCTTTCTGGAACGCATGGCAGCTTCCTCCAGAGTCTCAGCCGCCTCAAACTTGCCCTGTCGCTTGTAGAGGGCCCCCAGGTTCTTCAGGGTGGTGGTCACTGTGGGGCTGCGAAAGCAAGGAGAGGATTATTCACATTTACATTTCAACTGACGATACCTACGGTTCAATAAGATGTTTTTTACCACCAGATGTAGCGGCAAATCAGTAGACTAAGTCTTTATTCAAGAAACGGAAACATACTTTATATAATATATATATATATATATATATATATATAGGCATAGATACACATATCAGATTCTCAATTCAGGCTTCAACTCGTTGTTATAGCACTTTGCCGGTCTAGATTGAGTGACATCTCCATTGCTTGATGAAAACATATATGAAGCTCTTGTTTTGTTTTTTTGTTTCCTGTTTCCGTGGATTCACACACACTCTCAGACGTACCTGTCCACTTTACAGGCTTTGTACCAGCCTCCATATTCTCCGAATGGCGAGCCGTCCTTCTGCTTCCCCTACAAGACAAAAAAACTCCTGTTGATTAATTCAGGGAAGCAACTTGGGACTAAGCCTGGAAGTCAAGAAAAAGAACTTTGACTTAGTCTTGCCTTCAGAAATGTTTTCCCACTATTAAGTATAAGATGAGGGAGAGCTCCGCTGTGGGATTACTTTCAGGTTGAGACTCATTCCCCGAGAGTCTGCTGAACTAAGTTGAAATAAACCCCTCGCTGTGAGAGGGTTATTACTGAGGCTTATTCAACTAATCCAGCTCTTTGTAAAGTCATTATTTCCCCCACGAAGGCCATAAAACTGTCAGAACAGTATTTAGTGTTTCCGTGTCCGAATCAAAGTCACATTATTGGACCTAAAGGATTGAAGCTGGTGAAAAACAATGAATCGAGACAACGTCAGTGAGAATCAAACTTGACAGACTGGTCTCACCTTGCTTTGTTCCTCTCTCTCCTCCGCGTGCATCCATATGGGTTTGTTCTCATCTGCAGACGAGACGCGGGTCAGTACTGACAAACTTTAACCCGGATAATCAGCAGGAGAGACGTTTGAAAAAGCCCCTCCGGGTCTTAAGATGAGGGGCTTTTATGTTTTACCAGAAAAGTCAGTTTTGTTTATGACTAATGATGTGCTAATATTAACCTTAAGATCAGAGGAAGAAACAGAGAACGACTCTGTGTGTGTGTGCGTGTGTGTGTGTGTGTGTGTGTGTGTGTGTGCGTGTGTTCAACTTGTTTAAAAACAAAATAAGTGGCACTCCCAGTTTTGCTTCTGCCTTAGCCTGTTCAGTCATATGCACAATAACATGTAATATAATATGTTGTTTGTATTGATAAATGATGAGTGAATAAATTGAACGGACACTGGGCGAGATAATATCAGCTGCTAAATGTGAAGCGTGTTCGTCGTACCGTCAACGGAGCCAAACTCCTTCTCGTGGGCGCGGGTGAGGATTTCTTTATACAGAGTCTCGGCTTGCTTGAACTTGCCCTGTTTCAGGTAGCAGGACGCCTGAAGAGCACGGAGAACAGATCGTTAACACTTCAAAAACACTTCAGGTTAGTATTTCAAATAGAGTTGGGCATTAATGGCTAAAAAAATAACATTCAAGATTTTTATTTATTTTTATTTTTTTTAAATTAGACAGACGTATGAATGAAGATCCTAATTTTTGCTACGCCTGATGCCTCAGTGGTTACCACCACCTGCATGCCTCTCTGGAATCCCATCAGAGCACCATCCGTTGTGCACTGAGACCACGAGGACCACCACAGAATACTACAGGAAGTCTTTACTACCAACGTCCATTAAAGTGTATGACTCCTCCCCCTTCTGCAGGAAGGACTGCTGAAACATAACAGTAATTGTATATTTTGTCACTTATCTTTATCGCCCCGGATCTAACTTAAGGACATTAAGGGAAATACATTTAAGTGGAACGTTTCTGCAATAGGATCAACGTTTTCGTTTATCAGCCCAAAATAGCTTGTTGAGCTTCTGTCCTCTTCAGTAACTCCTCTGTGGAGTCTGATGCAGAAGTTTGAGGCCAAAAGACCTGAGGGAGTAAAAAGCCCAGTGTAAAAAAAAGATTTAAAGGAGCTGGAAGCGCTAAGGCACGAGAAGCACCAACCATGACTAGGAAGAAAGGAAGGCTTGTGGAATACCAGAATCCTTCCTCCTGCTCAGGTCAGGTTACTTTGTAGGCGGGGGGGGGGGGATATTTTTGCAGGGACAGACAATACATAACAGACATAAAAATGCCAACAAATGTGAAAATGCAGCACGCAAAAAAAGAGCTCAAGAATTCCCATCATCCAACGGATCATGTTCTAAAAATAGATCAAATAAAGAGATAAGATAGATGTAAAAAAGATTGACTTCAGACCGTAAAAATCTAATTGATGCTCTGACCTGCTCCACTCAACAATGTCCTCCGGTAAACAACTATTTCTACAGGGCCTTGTTCCACACTTTGTGACGGTAAACCTACGCCCAGAAGGAAGACACCGTGAATTCACTGTGGAGAGGGTGGAGCTCCCGGTTTAAGGTGAAAGAAAACTGCAGTTCGCTCCATCAGCCGGACGTAGAAGGACTCCAAGTTCAGATGTGGCGCCCCACTCACGTCACGTGACCAATTCACAAAAGAGAGTTTCTGCTCTTCAGAGGAAAGGTTACCAAACCATGATGCCCAAAAATAAATAAATGATGTAACTGATTTGATAAAAGCGCGATCAAATAAGGTTATCCTGGTTTTGTCAATGTGGAGTCAATTTCCACAAGAAAGATTCATTCAAAAGTCAATAGTGAGTCAAAAAATGTCCCGACATATTTGTATGATTGTTTACACTCGACAGTTTGAGCTCTTGATTGACGTGACTACGTGTGTGTGTGTCATGAATAATCTCCAAATCAACAATCCTCTTCAGCCACACCTAGTCTAAAAATCCTCCGTCACTCTCTGCTGGTACACTGCAAAAAATTCTTTTCAAGAAATAACATTTTTTAAAAAGGCCAATGTTTTTAGAGGAAATGCGTCTTATTGTTTGCCTCAAAAGAAAAATAATCTAGTCAAGTATGTAAAAAGAAGCTAAACTGAACCAGTAACAAGGTCCAATGATGGTTTGCAGAACATCCTAACACAGGAACAAGATTTTATTTCCTTATTTTAAAAAATAAGGAAATTATATTTATAATATTTTATATTTATATTCTTTTTATTGTAAGCTTTTTAATAATAGGAATATTTTGTACTCTGTTGTCCTGTGTATGATTAAAAATATTCTTAATAAAGATACATTATTTTTTATCATTATTCAATTTGAGCATGTTTGTCTAAGTTTAGGGTCCAATACGGTGTTTCAGTGGAAGCAAAGATTTCTTAACACATTTGCAGATTTTTCTTTGCTAATTTAAAGACATTTTATAATAATGTGGAGAATACTTGGTATATTTTATAGTATTACTGTTTTTACAGTGTATCGGACTACAGTTTCCTTTGGATTTTAGGTTTTTTCCCTGATTTCTTTGAGAAATTGAACTGATTTATTGTCATCACATTGTTAAAATAACGTAAAAATCCTTTCCATCGTTGATAAAGCACCGCCTCGACCCCTCTCACCAGGTTGTTCTTGGTCTTGGCCACGTTGGGGTCATCGGGGCCCAGTTTGGTCTGGTAGATCTCCAGTGCCCTCATGTAATAGTATTCCACCTCATCATATTTGCCCTGGTTCTGACACAGCAGGGCCAGGTTGTTCAGCTGCTTGGCCACGTCTGGGTGGTCCTTGCCCAGCACCTGGAACACAAGCCAAAGAGAAGAATGGGGTTGGAACAACAATCGTTACCCCAGAGTCTCACTTGTGCCATTTGGTCCACGGCTCCCATCCAAACCACCGTTGGGTTCTAACCAGGTTCTGGTAAACTTTTGCTGTGGTTGCTACCTCGTCCCTTTGCAATTTCTCACTTAGCTTTTGACTTTGGACTGGACATTTTTATAGTGTGACCCAATGGCAGCATGTTTATGCTTAAGAGTAAGGGGCCGAGGACGGAGCCCTGCTGGACACCAGAGAGGAGAAGGAGGCACTAACCACATTGACCACGACTACTGAGAAAGTCCTATTTGATAAGTCGGCATATTAAAGTGTCAGGATTATATAAGTTGATGAAGAAATCATTTTTTCTGAGTGAGGACGTTAAAGAGTTTAAGGTTGAATTTAGAAACCATGAGATGGAGACGTAGAAGGACCATGAGAGGACAGAGACTGGATGGAGAGAAAAAGCTTTGATTTCAAATCTGACTGAGCAGCCAGGAGGTGGAGAGCAGAGAACGACTTATGCAGAGTGGAGGAAAGGTTTGAGAGGGAAAAACCAGCTTGAAAGAGGATGAAGGAGGAAATGAAGTTAAGCTGGTAGCATCTGCTGGTTACTGCTAATGGAGAAACCTTTACACTTAAAGAAGGGGGAGAAAAGGGACCTGGACATGAGAAGGAGGGAAAAAAGAAGAAAAGTGGAGGGAGAAACGTTACAGGATCCCATGTGGAGGTATTTTTGGAGTCGGATTATTGCAGTCAAAGCCTGTAAGTGAGACCCCCACACATGCATTAGTGGATCGTCTCCATCCCACTGTGGGAGAATGATGGCCTCGGTGGGATCCACAGGATGGTGCCTGGCTGTTTGAGCTATGCTGCCTTCAGGATTCACTCAGTCCTCCCCCCCCCCCCCCCCCCCCCCCCATGCCTCCTTTTCTCCGCAGCGTGAAACATCCGTCAGCCCCTCTGTAAACATCGTTAGCTGGGTGAGGATTGCAATAACTCACACACGCCCACAAACTCCGGCTCACTGAGGAATGGATGATGTTTACCGACGGTTGCCATGCCTTCAAATCTCAACGGTACCTGAGTCTCTGCTGATTTCAGGGAATCTTTTAGAAACATTAGTTTCATCTGAAACGAAGCAGAAGACCCTCGAATCACAAGGGCAGAGAATAAATCTGTGAGTCTCTGTGAATAAGGGAACCTTTGAGGAATTTGAGTTGTTTCCATCAGACTTGTATGCTTCACTTACCTAAGGTCAAAGGTCAGATACTACTGAGATGATCTAAAACGTTTGAGTTTAGAAAAAAAAATCATTCCAAGTTAGTAAGTTACATTCAGGAATATTTCATGTTTCTATAAATGCCTTTTTTTTCTTCTTTTTTTTTAAAGTATTTTTATTAAACTCTAGCATAAAATTCACCATTGTTGATATTTTTAACAAGTTAATCATAAAGTATAATAGCATTAAAAAAAGAAGAAAAAAGAAGCATTTCCCGCATTAATGACGAAATACTAATTTAGCAATGTATTGCAATAGATATCGCAATGCGCAGGAAATACTAGGATATAGTGCAATGTGAATATTTAATGCAATGTCCAACCCTACTGAACGGCCCATAACTTCCTCATGGTTTCATACTCTGGACTCCTGAAGGCCCTGATGGTGGCAAACTAAGCCGTAAGCTGAGCTTTTCTGGATTTCTATGAGGAGAGCTGCTGGAGAACCGACTGAGCAGCAGCTACTGAGCCACCGGCCTGCCTGTGCATCAAAAATCATTCAGCTTTACTTGCACATCATCATCATCCCTGGAATATAAGTAGCACCGAAGGAATGAAAGCGTTCGGCTCGGAGCTGGAGCTGATGTTTCAATCTCAGACGAGCGAGAGAAAGAGTTAAAGAGGATTTGTCCAGAAGTAAGAGCTGAGGACAGACAGAAAAAAAGGCTCTTCTGCATTTTCAGCAACTTTGCATGATCTCCAGACTTAAAGGCGGATAGATTAATGACATTCTCCCCGTCTCATGATCCTCGCAGTACAAAGCAAGGAAGACCGCCAGAAGTTGAATAAGGTATAGAATGGGACATTTAATACGAAGACAATTAGTGAAGGAATGCAGCAATTACGTGTAATGACATATGTATTTATTCTAGTCTTAAAGTTTAAGACTAAGCATTTTTGCCACAAACTGCAATTTCTTTAGTATTTAACATAAACCATAAAACTGCTTGGTTACAAGAAACATAAAATCCCTTGATGCATTTGTTGAGGCCAAAACCATCAAAAGTGAGGGATTTTGAGCATGTTAAACATGTTTTTGATGCTGAATATCCTGAATAAATGCCTCGTGTAGTTAAAGTACCCTTTAATTTCTCACCCCCATTTCTCTCTGTACTCCCCAATTTTTAGACTTACCAACCGCCACTGCAGTAAACTCAGATTTACTAAAATGGAAAATCTGACGACCATAACAGTAAATGGTTTTCCTTTATTACGCCGACTCGTGAGAACCAACTGGAGTCAAAAGCGCCGTTTAGGGTTTGAGGGCTTGTTACCCAAAGAGGACTGTTTCTTCTTTTTCAATGAAGAAACCGCTGCTTTGTGTCGCTGCCGTCCTTCTATCTGATAAACTATTACTGAGTCGCTTTTATTGTGAGGCTTGATGGACTTAGACCAACCTTTTCTCGGATCTCCAGTGCTCTCTTGCACAAAGGCTCAGCTTCCTTGTACTTCCCTCTTTTCCCATATAGGACAGCCAGGTTATTGAGGGTGGCTGCAACCTGGTGGGACACAAACACACCTCATTATTCCAAATCTTTCTTTCAAACCCGGCTAAGAGCTTTCATCATCGTCATCACCCATGTTTGGAGTGTGCCTGCAACTGCAACACTCCACCACACATTCATTGTGCCATTGGTCTGATGAGAGAGGAATCAAGGAGGGAAAAAAACCAAACAGGAAGTGATTATGTTTGCCTGTAATTTGAGGCCAATCATGAATGATGAATCTCCACATGTGCGCTCAGGAAGAGGGAGGAGGCCCCTGGAGGTCACCTTTGATCTGTGATTCAGACAAACTCTTACAGCTATGTCAGCAAAGTGGGAGGAGAGGTGAGGCGACAGGATGAGGGGAGTTCATTCAGAAATACGATAGAGTCATGGCAGCAGAGGGAGTCTATCAGGAAGAGCGGAAGAAATAAGAAGAACATACTAGAACTCCATTTCCAGAACTTAATTCCTTAATTGGATTCTTTTTTTCAACATAATAGGGATCCTCCAGATCCATTTCAGTGATACAGAGCTAATGAAATAAGAATATTGGAGAATAATTGTGAGTTTCATGTGTCCAAGTCATACGGCCCTCAGATCGCATGATGAAGCTAGAAAGTCTTTGTTCTGTAAGCCGAACTGGTTTGTCTGGTGGAGAAAGTTAAAGTGAAGTATGAGTTCAAAATCAGGAGTAATGATTTAAAAGTTTTACAAATGAGATGAGCTCATCATAAGAGGCCCAACACTCACAACTTTAGGAGGAACACTGGACTACTAAGTGGCTAAAAGTCTTCTTTGTTATGTCTTAAGCTGGAGGTTCAAAAGCTGGACCTCCTTCAGGTTTTCCTCTCGGCCCCCAGCAGACCCCACTACCAGACTCAAGAAAGGAATACTTATACATGCGTAGGCATTGACCATAAACAAAGGTTTCTTGTCCTTAACCCATTTGGTCTCAGCTGGGGGTTCTGCTTCTATACATACTGGACCGTAGCCTGTCCACGATTCTGTTCAAGAAGATGTGTTTAGGGGCCCCCATTTAAATTCTAGAAATTCTAAATCCAAGTTTTATCCAACAGAAAGGTGGCACATTTGAAATAGCCAGGAGTCACCATGTCATGACCCAACATTCAGCCACCCACCTGGCAGAACTCCAGGCCACCCGGCAGGCTCGTAAATAAAACAGAATATACAGAATGTGTGTTGGAAAATGTACGATAAACGATGCAGATGGAATTCAGCGAGTCCCCATCTGAATCAAGATCATGTTTGTAATTGGACCGCATACATTTAGAACTGATTCTCAATGCTGAACATCACAAATCAGGAGAAGAGACAGTTGATGGATTGGGGAGATGTGAGGTGGGGTAAAGGAGTACAAGAGGAAAAGAACTGAATACGGTGAGAAGAAACGGAATCATCATCCTACAGGCGGATCTATCGGTGGCAGAGCTATGATTCTCTGATGAGACAAATCACCCACAAAAATCACTTCCAGTGGAAAAGAAGGATCAGGGCCTGGTGGAAGGATGAGCGGGTGGAGGTGTGGGGCGGGCTAACCTCATTCTCACAGAGTGGAGAGAGATGGAGGTCCAGACCGTGGAGACACAGTTAGTCGTCCTGCTGAAGGTTTACAGTCACACTGACAAAAAGAGGTTAATGGCTCGGAGAACAGGACCGGCTCGTTTATTCATTAAACCTACAGTCCTGGACCACAGTCCGAGTCCTGGCGCGTTGAATCCAAACTCTAATCTATTTATGTTGAAGGTGGGTGTCCTGAACACAGCCAGCATTTCCCAAACGACTCTAACAAACCTTTTCATAACTACTGCCTCACATTTGATGCACATACGACAACATTGTTAAACCATTCAAAAATTAGATTGTAGTGGAAATAATTATTATGTTAAATGATCACAGTTTGATGTGAGGTCATAACCGGCAAGTCCAAATCCTTCCTCTTCTCTTCCTCTAACGAGGTTTATACCGTCAATCTGCTGACATATTAAACATGTTGACGCATGACTACGATAGAAATGATGATTCTAGAAATGTTCCTAAAAACAGTCCAGTGTCAGAAATGAAGATCCGGCGTACTCACAGCGGGATTATCCCTGCCCAGAGTCTTCTCCCTGATGGCCAGAGCATCATTCAGCAGGTTGGCTGCCTCCTTGTATTTGTTCTGATCCCTGGAGGACAGAAGCAAACAGAGTCAGACACAAAGAGAAAAATACAACAGACATGTTAAACCTATGAAAAGCATTTCCGCTAACGCCTCATTATTCTATGGTGACATGTACAGAATAGCTGTGAGTCTGTTCCCACAGTCAATGCAACAGTCTGCTGACAGCGAGTCAACCCAGTCTCTCATTCCTCCAGCGTAACCTCACAGAAACACTACATCCACCATTCAACGGAGGAGATTTATGGAGGTGCAAAAACACCAGATCATCCCCCGTGAAAGGCTTCTCCAGCTCCTGCATGTCCTTCTTTTGTTCTTGAGCTGGAGAATAAACGCTTCCCCAGCACTTTACGGTAAATCTACACTTTGGTCAGCTGTGTTTGCTACGTTCCACCTCGGGTGCAAAGAGGCATCCGCTTGTCATGTGTCAAACAATGCTTTGAAGGTCAATGCCGAAGTCTTCCAGGGACATGCCTCCTTGTTGTGAGGGTGACAACTCCGACACCAAAGTCTCTCTCTCTCTCTCTCTCTCTCTCTCTAACTATGAAACACTTACAGTAGCAAACGCTATCCCAGAGTTCTCTGAGGGGTTTCATTCTGAGAGGGCTTGTAAAGTACTCAGACTGGCTGGGATCTGTAAGATTTACAAGCCAGTAAAAACGAGAGACTGACTGCAGATGTGAACGTTACAGTCAAAGGAATCCACTCTATATACTTCATCATGAAAATCCATTAAATGTGCCCTGATATAAAAGACTCTGGATGACTTTCAGATGAACGTACATGTATATGACAAAAAATAAGAACCGGTCGTTTCTAATCAAATCTCACTGTTAGAGGACGGTGAAATGGTTTGTTCTAACTGCCAAGCCTCATACGGTGCCGTCAACGGACCAGACCGACCTGTAAACGAGGGCCAGGATATTGAGCATGGTGGCCACATCTGGGTGGTCGTGTCCAGAGGTCTTCTCCAGGTCTTCCAGAGCCTGTTTGCAGAGGGGCACTGCCACCTCGTACCGGCCCTGAGAGGCGTACTGGATCACCAGGTTGTGGAGGGTCCTCAAGCGGGCCGGGATCTCGTAGCCTCCCTGCTGGGCTGCAGCCGCTGCGGCGCTGCCGTGACTCGGCTGCGCTGGAGACGAGGGGGGAGAAAAAAAACGTTAGATATCAGGGACCTCAGTGCGGGATTTTGTGCTTGATGAACGGCACACGGCGGGTAAAATGTGCCGAGCAAACAAAACCGTGTCCTCGTTCTGGTGGGATGCACCTCGCATGCGGTGACCTCTGTGTGAGGCGTCTGATGGGGTCAGGAGGACATGGCTGGAATGCCTCTCAGGACGTGCAGTCGGTCAGTCTGTCTCTGAGCGTGTGTCTAAGAATGTGTGTTTCCGTGTGTGTGTGTGTGTGTGTGAGGAGGTCAGGAAACCACCAGATTGGGTTTCTCATTAGAGGCGGGCAGCTCTGCATTTATTCAGAGGGTGAGTCTGTGGTGTTGGGAGAGGAAAGTGGCCACCGCTGTAATAACTGACATTAGTCAAAATGTGCTAAATCCAGGTAACAGATATGAGTTCAGACCCACCGGAACCGCAGCAGACTTTCTCAGCATGCCTGACTCACAGCAGTTTAAGATGTCAGGGTGTCTGCAGGTTTCCACGAGAGAGCCAAGACCTTTTTTAGGGCCATTACAAATTAGATTCAAGACCATATTGGCTAAATGTAAGGAGGATATGTAGGAATATTGGGAATTTTGAACCTTTGGATATTAAAACAAGCCAATTCTGCATTTAAATGAGCACGACTGAAGTAGCATTAATAATAATAATAATTATAATACATTTAATCTAGAACGCACTTTACATTTGGATCAAATCTCAAAGTGCTACAAGGTAAAAGCAGATAAAAGCATCAATAGAAAATATAATAATATAAAAATATGACCAAAAATAATCAATGTTAATTAAAAGTTATAGGTTCTGCTAAAAAGGATAGTTTTAAATCCTTTTTCAAATGTGTCAGTCGTCTGTGGAGCCCTCAGATGGTCAGGGAGGGCCTTCCACAGACGAGGGGCAACAACCTCCGTTTGGAGGTTGTTTTTATTGTGTGATCAACATTTTATTGCTTTTTCGGAAAATAGTCCAACAAGAACAGGAGCGAGAACAAAACAAGGGGAAGCAGACAACTTCACAAAAATAAATACATAGAATAATTACACAGAGTTATAAAAGAGGTAGCATATAATGCACCAATGAAGGAGACAGGAGGGAAACAATCCCATGTTACAAAATGCATCCACACAGGGACGTTCGGTAAGTGTGTGTGCCACACATGGTGATCAACAGCCTTCAGTAATTGCCCCTCATCCAGGATATTACCCCAGCACTGAAGAGTTCTTGAAGACGGGCTTATAGAAATGCAAGCAGAGCTGTCAGCGCCACATTCTGTTCTCATTGTCTTCTCCCTGCTGAGAGCAATTTACCTAAAGCCCAAAGCTTTTTCAGAGGAGACGTCAAATGTAGCATTACCCAACGCCCACCCACCCACACACTTCAGGCAGCTGCATTTCCCACTGAGAGTGGATTTATATCAGTGGATACAGCAGCAGCTGATGATGATGACGTTGGTTTAATCTGGATGCATCTACAGATTTCAAACATCCCGTTCTTTCAGTTCTTTTCTCACTCTGATTTATCATTTCCTCCTCCATTCAACATTGTGGCTCTTGCCGCCTTTGTTCCTTTGATGTTCCTTGGGGCAGGGAGCTGGGGGCTCAGTGGGCTGAACAGTGATGCTGAAGTGGAAGGTACTACAGAGTATTTGAGATACTCAGAGAGTTTGTTTGACTTGCATTAGTTTAGTTAGTCAATTAGTTACACAGTAGACTTAGAGGCTGCCAATAAATCAAACACTAATGAAGAAATCTGCATGAATGAGGTTTGCGCTCTCTGAATGATTTTTCTCAAAGCTAGAAGGTATCGGGTTCGGATCCACCTCCGCCGGCCTTTCTGTGCGGACTTTGCCTGTTCTCCCTGTGTCTGTGTGGGAACTCCGGCAGAGATATACCATCCTCAAACATTGCTACTTGTCCGTATTTGTGTGTGTGCAGGCGGGTAATAATCAGTGTCAGAGACATGCTTACCTGGAAAAGGGTACAGGAGTATAATTATTGGATTAAATCAAGAATTGCTTAAATTCTGTTTATCTCAACTACCATCATTTTCCAAGTGTTATGACCCGATCCGGATTTCCAAATCATTTCTCAGTTTGGAATATACCGGCAATCTGACCGATGCACGCAACCGAAAGAGTAGCGATAACTACGCTAGTTTTTTAAACGTGTAATTATTTGCTCAGACGGATAAAAGGATAGAGTTAAAAAAAAAACTTGTGGTGACGTCATTGCCCTAAACGCCAGGGTTATTTTTTTTTACCTCCAGGATATTTAGGATGTGATAAAACCCGCCTCTAGGTAAAGATTTCATGCAAATCTGTCCTTTAGGTTTTCCGTAATCTTGCTAAAAAACAGACAGACAGGTAAACGCAGGTGACCTCATAAGCTCCTCCCATGGCGCAGGTATATATTATATCCGGCCATGATGCTCAGCGCAGCACAAAGGGTTGACTAACGATGCTAGGAGACTTTGCGGCTAGAATATTAATTTAAGAATCAGAAGCTGAACCATCCATTGTAAAAGAAAAAGCAGAATTGATGTATTTGCTAAGTCACAACAGAAATGCGGCCTGACGCCAATTCCTATTTGGCTGCTGGCAGTAGTCCGATAAAATTACTGTCAAAATGAACTACAGACAAGTTCACAGTCCGACTGCTGCAGATCTATGTCAAAGTCAGACTGGAGCTCTGTTCCTGATGATGACGTTAAAGATGCTGCACACGTTAAACTGGAATCATTGGGTCTTATCTTTGACACATGGATATAAAAGGAGACTCTCTAAGGTCTTTTTTCCACATAGCTGTATGTAATAGTATGTTTCTGTGCTCTCTAAACAAATACAGAAGCTTTTAAGTGAGAGACAAAGAAGCAGCAAATACGTTTAAAACCTAACTTATTGTATTAAAGATCTTTTATATAACACCTCAATGATATTTACAGAAAACGCAGATCATCGGATTTTCACTATTTATGTCCAAGGAGATACTCTAGCAACGCTGAGCGACGTTATGGAGGGAGGGGTTCAGAAAAACTGTGTTCTTCATGAGTGAGAGACTAAAGACCAAAGCAAGAAAAATGAACTTAGAGCGAGTCAAAACAAAAAGTTGATGACGCTTCAGAAAAAGGGCAGGAGAAATTCGCCACCACGTATTATGAAATACATTCTGACTCTGGGGGGATTCACTAACAAGACTTTGGTTTACGTCACGCTGTTGCAAAGATTGAGGTTTGTTGCCTAATAGAGGACTACATTTGGAGCAACAACTTCCCTCGGGAATCACATTTTATGGGACCGGCAGTGGGAGTAGACTGAAAAATAAAAATACCCCCATCCCAATCCTTTTCTGTTACTATAATAAAAGACATTTAGCTTGTTTTTGAAGTGTAGTTTCTTACATGGGCTCTCTATCAGCTCTCTCTCCACTTCCATATCAAATATTAATAATCATTCATATGTGATGTCTTGTTTCATTCATGTAGTTTAAATAGATGTCATTAGTGTCCAAACACTTCAATCAAGCTGCTCTGCTGCATCTTAACAGAGGAGATGGTTTTCATTTTGGGAATATAATGAAAACCATCGCATCCCCGTTCCGTCCAGGATTGGAGGGGAGTGGGAGACACACAGGTGGGATTATTCACATCAGGAGTGAGCTGCATGCTAAATAACCTCTTCACAATCTTTGCTTTACTGGTCACACCTCCGGTCAGGGTTTTCAGAGACATGTATAAAAGGTGGAAGGTGGAGGACTTACTTCCCGGGGCTTGGTCATCCTGGTCATCCGGGAAGAGATCATCTAGAGTCTCTTTGCTGGAGTCAGAGTCCTTCTCCTCCTGAGAGTGAGTGATGAAGAGAAGGGATACGGTTAGAGAAGAAGACATCAACTCACAACCGGCGACCTACTCAGCTGCTGGTGCAGCCTTGAAACGGTTTCGAATGATAACTTGAATAGAAGTCATGAGAAAAGTGGCTCCTAGTCCCTGAGCTGGAAAGTTGAAAACACTTTTATCTGATAATCTTGTATGTTTTTGTTGGTAAATGGATGGAATAGCATGAGATTTTACCCAGAGGTAGTTTTTGGTATATCCTAGGGATGATGACATTTTGGTGACGATAGGTCATGACCCCATGATGTAATGTCTTTTTTGGCAATAACTCAAATGAATGAACAAATCTATTTGAATGTGACCTAGAGGCAGTTTTTTTCATATGGTAGATAAAAGTATCAAATCCAAGTCACGGGGTATTGGATGATTTAGAAGGGTCCAGTAATTAGAAAGCTGCCTAAAGGAAGCGATGTCATTGATTCTGATCTCAATAATGTCTACCTCGGGGGAGGTTTGTGCTCTCTGAGTGCTTCAGAGTTCAAGCCAGTTTAAATGTGATAAATGTGTCCATTCATCTTAAGTACACTTATTGATCTGTTCTCTCAGCCTCGTTACAGTCTATTACAGTATATTCTGACTCATGTGAACGGTAAAGAATCAGTTAACTCTCTAAAGGATGCATCCAACAGGTTTTTTCTCCCGATATCGATGAAACAATTTACTGTCCCTTTACAAGTATTCTATCTTTTAATGTCTATAATTTCATTTAATGACACATTTGGATTACAAGGCCATGAGACATATAAGAACTAAACTAATGTGAGCTATTAGTGGAGTAAATGAGGAAACGAGATAAGTCACTTCCTTATCAAAAGATTAGTGGTAAAAACGTAAGCAGGGGCTCGGTTACTCTCTGAGGAAGAGCGGAGGACTCACAGAGGGGGACAAGTCCTCGTCGTACTTCTTCAGCTGGTTCATGAACTCCAGGTGTTTCTTCTCTTCCTCCAGCTGGGCCACACTCTGCTCGCTCTTCTGCAGCTTCTGCTGCGTGCCGGCCAGTTCGTCCCTCAGCCACTGGTTCTCCTGGCAAAGGCGGCGTACCTGAGCCCGCAATTTCTGCTTCTCCGACTCCACCGAGCTCAGATGGCTTGAGAGCGCCATCATCACCTGGACAAAGAGCGCAGAGGATTTCATTCCAGAAAAGCTGCTTCATATTTCAGTCATCCAAAATATGCCACATAGTCTAGGGCACACGTGTCAAACTCAAGGCCTGCAGGCCTCATCGGCCAGCAAAAGGATTATCTAAAAACTCTAATAACTGGCCCGCTTGTATACAGATAACACCACAGTAACTACAAATCCCAGAAAGCACTGGCGCATAAATTAGAACGAATGTTTTAAATAACTGGTGAGGTGCGTTCACGTCCTCCAGCCGTTCAAACTGCGTCAGTTCTGTTGCGTTGAAAACGAGGAAACGCAGGAAGTTGTTCACATCTAATGTAAAATACACCTTGATGTGTTTCATGCACCTCACTGTTTTCTGAGGAGCAGCTGCTCTTGGCCGCAGCAACAGATATGTGGAGTAACAGTCTACTTTTACCCTTTAATTGGGACAGAAGGAAGAAACAAATAAATCAGCCCAGCCATTTACCAAGGGTCATTTAAATTTCCTTTGTGTTGACATTTCTTAATTAAAAAACGATTGATTTCAGATGATAATATGATGATAATATGTAACGTGGAAAATATAGTTTTCTGGCTGCTGATGTCTGCGAATAAAAACTTTTCATAGGAAATTATTCTGTAAAACTATGCCGATACAGAGGAGGACATAAAAATGAGTTATGCAGATCTATTTTGAATTTTACCCTGTAATTTGAGTATTTTTTTATTTCTTTGTTTTGTTCAGAATTCTATAAAATGAGCAAATAAAATTAGAACAAAATTGTCATAATACCTCAGATTAAACATGGCCAATTTGAGTTCCGTTTCGGCCCTCGATGAGGTCTCCATCTTTAATTTTGGCCCCCCTCTGTGATTGAGTTCTTTTGAAAAACGTTTGAAAACTATTTCTCTAATATCCAGCCGTAACTCAAGATCAAAAAATCACAGAAGGAACAAAACCCTCCAGCCTTTTATTTACAGCAGATGTATGAACAGATTATAGATTAGTGTTGAAACACTAACACAACCCCCACCAGAGCTAAAACCGTTGCTGTGGGGCAATTTGGGTAAAAGCATCCACCTAATAACAGATAATGTGAAGATGGAAGGCTGGAATGAAGGAATGGGACGCTGAGCTTTACAGACATTTGGGGTGTCATGGCAGAAATGAAGACCAAAAATAAATGAAAGTTACCCAAAAGATGAAGGTAAGTTTTATACTTCATAAAGTGCTGACTATTGTATAATCAACGGGTAATTCCTGCTCAGACAAGACAGAGCAAGAACTGCTAAAACTTGAATCAAAAAATGACTCATCAGTGACTCATGCTTGCAAAGAGATAAAAACAAAATCTGCTTTTTAAAATCTTTTATTTCTGAGCCCTGCTAGCGACTCTTTGTTCCTCTTCTTCATCTTCAAGAGAAGAATGTTTACATGAAGAAAAAAGACGTTGTGGTATTTTCATAGAGGAAGACTTTAACGGCTGTGCGGTGAAATGTGTTTGGTGCTTTGGGTCTGTTATTGTTTGCGTCACGACAGAAGGACACATGGACTGTCGACACTTCCTGTTCATGAAAGCGATGACTCTCTATTTGAACAAATTAACGAGTCTGCATCTGTAACTCCTCTCGTGAGCCACAACCTTCACTTGATTGTTTTCCAGCCTGTAGACCATTTGTAAGCCGTCGGCCCTTCTGGCTGAAGAGGAGATTAGATCCAGAGGGCTGGTTAGGAGGACCGTGAGTCTGTAACGCGTTTACGGTGTTTACTAGTTTACAGTGTTTATTAGTGCTGCTAAATCTAGGGAAAAAAATCAGAATCAAAATGTTCAATTTTGTTGCATTCAGCCACTTGTTAGAGGTTCAACAAAAGAAACAAAATATGTGACGGTGCCAAACACGACAAAACATATGAACTGGCTTTAGAGGCAGGACATCAAGCACCATTCATATTCCTCATGTTTCACTTTGTTACGCTTCAACCCGAGAGTCAGATTAGAAACGATAAAGAGTTTTCAACTGCATGGATATTAGCTTCTTTTTTTCTCCACGTGTCACCAAGGGGGGGCACTATACTTTAAGTGCCGTTTCATGTGATTGTATACATTTGTGCTGTTACTTGTTGGTGCCGAGACTGTGGCTAATCGTTGTTAGCGATGCACGTGTTTCTGACTGTCATTGTCTTCTTAGGCTCTATGAGGCGTCCACACCTCAGAACCTGAACCTATTATCGGTAAAGGCACGGGGTAATTTGTTGGATTCATGCGTTTCTGGCCTGCATCATTCTCTTTTTATTATTATTTGTTCTTTTTCTCTTGCTGCAGTCGCACATTGGCGCAAATATCATCGAGGCATGATTTGCATTTCTCGGGCAAGTAACATAAATGTTAAAATGTATGGCCTTATCTTCTGGTCACGATGCACTGAAAAACAAACGGCGGCGCGTGTGACTTAATAGAACTGTCTTTAGGCGTAGTCAGCTGCAAATAAACAAACCTGATATTTCAGTCAGTCTTGATCAACCACTGATGTACAGACCCTGTGAAGCCGTGAACACATACCTGTGCCTCGCTCAGCCCAAGCTCAAGCATCTCCAGGGACTTGCGGATCATGTGGGACTTCTCCTCCATCAGGACGCTCTCCTCATCCTGCTTCAGGCAGCGGAGCGTTCCCAGCAGGCCCTCCAGGATGGAATTGTGCTCCAGCTTCAGGGCCTCCAGCCCCTGAATGACTTGCTTGGTCCGTGAGATGATTTCATCCTGGGACAGCTTCTCTCCAGGGTCCTCCTCCTCCTTCACGCACACCATGGTGGACATTTCCTCACGCATTCTACAAATTTCAACAAAAAGGAAAGTTGTTTTCAAGATGATTCAAGCTCACTATTTAATAAGTTCATATGTCCTCAATGTTGAGGTATAACTTGAGGGACCATCATCAGGGTCTGATGAACTCAAGGGGGTAAATCGTGTTCTAGATCCGGACAAAAACAGGCTTGTTGTCATCTGTAGACTGGTCACACTCTTTTACACTCATCTTATGACTTTTATGCTTATTTGGTCCTGACAAATAAATCAATTATGTCCAAGTTAGAAAACGTGCGGTCCGGGTTAAACTTTGTCTCTCTAGGGAGAGACTTTAAAACTAGAAACCTGAAACGTAAATCAACAAAATGGAATAATTAATGTGCTAAACACGTAACCCCCAGATGTTTAATTCACATCTGTATCACCCTCTGAGAGTGAGTCCGACTGGATCCCGTTTGAAAAGCTTACTGTGTGAGCAGACGCAGGCTGCTGCAGCAGAAAAAGCTGCATAAACAATACTTAAATGTAACTGAGGATCTGCAAACTACAGAGTAAAGATCTCTGAGGAGGCATCACTTGAGATCCGATGAATGGAGAAGAGGGACTTTGATGCGGTCGGGATGAAACAATAAGCTGAATCACAGACATTAAACCTGCTCCTGCTGACGGTTCAGATCCAGATCTGAGGCTTATGAGCAGTGTGTGGTTTGTAGATAACGCTTATGAAAGAAAGTAGGAGCTGGGTAGCATAGGTTCTACACCTTTATTATATAGTTCATGAACCAGGAAATTATATCGAAATGATATCTTTAATATCACTCAAAGCGTGTTTATCTTTATACACTTGTATCGACCGCGTCCGGTGAAATGTAATAAAGCTTAGATGAATCAGATTAAACGGTTTTACAGTTTGAGTGTGGTTTGGAAGTTGTAGTTAGACTACATGCTGTATGGTAAAAAATAATAACAGCTATAAAATAGAATGTAGAGAAAATGTAGAGTCTTCAACAATAATTACAACCTTCTTGCTGCTTTCAAAATGTGATCCTTGCATGTAATGGGATCCTGAATCAACCTGGACGATTAATAAGGAAAACTATTAGGTGTAGTAGGTAAATAAAAATACTGTTGCGTGTGTATAATGGCTTAACACGGCATGTTAGCTTCTGCTCCTCTGGGAATGATCCTTAACACAATCCCAGTGGACCTTTTCCCACTTCATCTGGACTTTCTTTGCTTTGTTTTCATGACACACACATAAACTTAAGAAGATTATGACGGAGCGCTTCAGCAGCACTTCCAGCAAGCTGCCTAATAAAGCCCTGCCAGCCAAATTCAAACTGTACGCACTCTCTCTACTGAAACACTGAATGAAATAAAATCACGTCTACAGGGCTGTGTGAAAAACACAGATTATAAAACCTACTAAAGTCTTTTACTTTGTGATGCAATAAAAGAGTCGGACCAGATTGCTCACGCCCGTATAAAATCTGCTATCGTACCTGGTGAAGACCACAGACTTGTCCTCAACTAACTGGGATTTCACACTTTAGTTCAAGCATCGAAGAGAAAACCCAATGGCTTATGGCCGCCCTGAGGAGATGAAGCACACTGAGGAAGAGCTGGAGCGCTGATCGCTTCATGTGACTCAGCAACCATCCTGCAGCCTATCAGCTGACAGCAGGGCAGGAAAACCACACAGTGGGTGGGAGGAGATGTAAAACAGCGGCTGGGCCAGGTGAGCAGAGCTGGAAACCCTCCGCCAAACCATCTCGGGGAAATGTATCATATTAAACGAAAGTTTGTGTGACATTTAGAGGGATTCTCTTGGATTGTTGACGAAGCAAACTTATCTGTATTCTTTCCGTTGTTGATCCTTCTACTATTTAACAGCGGTTTGGCCACTTTCCAAAGATTCTTTTCCAAAAACAATAACACTATGTACTAAGTGTTAGTACGTGTTTGAAGACTTCAAATGGAAACTCAAAATAGAGAAAAGTGTGCAATTATGAACATCGTCTGCCCCCATAATCCACTGTTTTATATTATGGAATAATACCTCAAGGAATGATGGGAAAGATAGAGTAACTAGTGTAACTTCTACTGTTAGTGGTAAGAAAAACTAGACTTTGGCTGAAACCAGCGCCACCCACAACACAGCAAAGGAACCAGGTTAATGGAAATATACACAGTGGAAAAACTCCACCTACATACAGTTGTACTGATTTTTATATAACTTCAGCTGCCAGTCATGGGCGATGTTATTTTGTTCTTTTGTACTAGTGGCGTGGATCAGAGATTTCTAACCCTTGTCCTTAAAACCGTAACTCTATAACAATATATGCCTACCTGTTAGAAGGGGGAAACAGCCACCACCCACTTTACACCAACCCTCTTTTTAATTGTTGTAGAAACTTGTTTATACCTAAGTTTCATGGTGAGCAATCCAAACGTTAACTTGGCCCACGCTGTCATCCCCGACAGTGAAGGTATGTCGCTGGAAAATGACCAATGAGTCAGTGAGTAATCGCATTAAGACGAAGGGTCTGCGGCTAAGGTGACGATTCCGTGACAGCCACAAATTTTCGGGGAGATAATTAAGAGAAAGCATAAATCAAGTTTGACCAAAAACTTACCAAAAACATTCCTATACCGGTTTTTCAATATTGTAAAGGAGATGGAAAAACTTATAATTGAACATGAGAGTATATCAAAGTTTTGTTCTGAGACAATTTAAGAGACAATACCGTCAACTAAGGTAAAAAAAAAAGAAATCAGTGCTTTGTGCCCAAACAACACAGAGAAATGTCAAATTCCAACCACTAGAGATCTCCTGGCCTGAAAAGAAGAAGAAAGGCGAGTATCTCCGCAGGAAGCGTAACACAGAAGTGAAAGTGGCAGCACAAGCTTTTCTTCCAGTTATGATCCAACAATCTTTTATTTCTGGCATCAGAGGGGTCTCACAGCACAAAGCCCCACAGGGCCAGACACAGAAAACTATTTTTGATGTTAACTTTTGAGATGTAAATAGCTTGTTTGAAGCTGAGCCCCCAGGAGGACATCAGAGCTCCACCGTAGCTTGGGGCAGCGATATAAGTCTCTTGGGAGGAGGCGTGGGGTGGGGACCCAGTGAAGAGGAGAAACCGGCAGAGCTCGCTCTGGGCTTTGTGTACGAGGACTGGAGCTGGCAGTGGTGAGAACGGCACTGAGAAGAAGAATCTTAGTCAGCGATGTGTGAGCTGATGAGAGCTGTGAATCACAGCCGCATTTACAGGGAGGGAAAGAACGGCTGAACGAATATGTTAGGAACGATAATACAGAAGAATACAGAACTTTGGATCCATAATGATAACCAATTATTTATGAGGATTATTCATTCATTGAATGAGCCATCACTGCATCACTGTTCTGCTTGACCACAGGTCAGAGGTCAAAGAAAGTTGACAGCAGTGACATCATTATTTCCCCCTCACATTTAGCAGCCGACCCTTGTTACGCTTTTTTTAGGAAAAAAAATAAATGCATAAGTGGATCACAAACATTAGTCCGGTGTGTTGATCCTTTTCCTGAAGTCTTCATCTTTCACAGTGTTCATCTTCAGTCAAATGGACTGTGGCGTCATTGGTGGTTTCACTGTGAGCGAGATGGATGCTGTTATGCGCCCTACACCGTCTCTGATGAAGACGTCTGACTTCAAGAGGAACAAACCAAATCATGCTCCACTGAAGACCAATGACGTGGCTGTGGAGTCTATCAGAGGACCAAGTTCCTGGGGCTGCACATCACTGACAACCTGAACTGGACTCAGCATACCTCAGCTGTCAAAAAAAAAAAAGAACACAGTGGGATCTGCACCTCCTTCCCCCTCCCCTCCTCAGCACCTTCTACAGGGACATGATGGAGAGAGTAATGACCAGCTGAATCTCTATCAGGTAAGGGAACTCTAAGTCAGACACTAACGCCTCCGCAAAAAAGAAAAAGAAAAGTGGAGTTTGCCTGACCAAAGCCACCTGCATGGTCAGAAAGCCCCCCTACCCCTGTCACGGACCCTTTGCTCCCATCAGGCATCAGGTGCAGAGAAACCAGGTCCTGCAACAGTTTCATTCCCACTTCAATCTGATTACTAAAGTCAACAATATGCTCTGATATCAGATCCCGTAGTGACTCAATAATGAAGATGAATACAGTTCACTAGACTTTTATGAGCTCAGCAATAAAACAAGACAGATTTCTTTGTGTCAATCATAGGAGCTACATTTAGACATACTTGGACTCTGTTCGGAAGTTACTGGCGACGACTATAACTATTATAGTGTAATTATATATAATTACCCTTGTTTAGATTCAGGATGAGACAATTTGGACACTATTTTCTTTTTCATCAAGAATAAAAAATCTAGTGAAATATGAAAGTTAGATATTTGAAAAACAGTGATTTTCCATTTAAAAATTTTCCCCAGGGAGTAAAACATGAATTGTGGAATAAAACATGAAATAAAGAGTATTGATTGAATAACCTTCTCGTTATGAGGTTTGACTGAACGATTGATGTTTAAACAGTTGGGTCAATCAATCATCCAGACATCGAAATGGACCCAGTGAATTCAATCCACAGATTCTGTTTGCCAGTCAAGAAGTAATAAGATATTAAGTGACATGAGATGAGATGCCTAAACTGCTTTAGAAATATTGTAGTAGTAACTATTGAGAATTATTTAAGGAGGGCTCATCAAAATATCTGTTTATTGTGTTACGTTTCCATAAAAGAGAACATGTTGTTTCAGGATTCACAAATATTATTTGGATTTTAGTGTGAAAAATGTAACGTTGTCTGTGGTTTGATTCCTGCATTAATTAATGATTACCCCACCTGCTCACCCACTCTGGAACCCAAACCCACAGCACCCCCCCCATCCTCTACACGCTCAACTGGCTCCCCATCCCCCAGAGAACCCACGCCTCCTCATGACCTATAAAGCCCCCCTACCTGACTGAGCTCCTCCACGTAACACTGCCACTCCCACCCTCTGCTCCTCTGACGCAACCCCCCCCATCTGGACCACGTACAGAACCTGGGGTGACAGTGTCTTCCACCCTCTGGAACTCGATCCCACAAGCCGTCCGAGACTCCGCCTCATTCTCCACTTCAAAAACAAATCACTCAAGACTCACCTGTTCAAAACCGCTTTCTGCAACTGTCCTTCTCTTCTGACCTTATTTGCTCTATTATCTCTTGTTCACTCTGTAAAGCGTCTTCGAGTTTCGTGTAAATACTATCATTACCTTCTTGAATTACCGCGTGAAAAGCTGCACAGCAAATGTAGGAGATTGGCATCGTCAGTTCATGGACATGATGTTTCCACCTTCACGCTTTAGGAGCCGACCTTCAGCCTTACAGCGTAGTGTTTTCACTGAAGGCTGATATAACTTCATAGTGCGTTATAAATGTAATGTATTATTATTATTATTGCTTCAGAAGCCAACTTGTAGCCTTACAACAGGATCTGCTGTGACATCACATAATTATCAGTCCACACCTACAATAATAACTCCAAAGGAGTTCAACACACAAAACCTCAGGTGGATGCATGTCTGAGTCAACAACAAGTAATCCCCAGGGAGCAGAAGGGTGTAGGGGAAGGAGCGGCCCTGCAGGTCGTCAGGAGTCTCTGCACCTTTGGGTGGCTTCCACATTAAAGGCTGCGGGACAGTGTAAACACGGTGTGTGTCCCTTAGATTTATGACAGAGATTGCGTCTAAATCCTCCTAAAACACCTATCTCTGAGATCCCAGCTGTGAGCCCCACACTGAGATCCACTGTCCGCGTGAAGCTCGACACAGGCGGCTTTCACGGATCTCTGCCCCGCTATGAATATCAATGAAAGGACATCAGCTAACCATCACATGACAAACACAACACTGAGACCCGCAGCGGCCGACAAGTGCGTCTTCTTTTCCTGATAGATTTGAGTCATGTCCTCGCCTCGCTCCTGCCTCTTTATCCTACCGATGGATTAACCAGAAGAACCAGTTAGCCCCATGGTTTCCTGTCACCCAGACCGACCGTAGGTGGTGGAGCTAACCGTGAGCTAGCACTCTCACTGACAGTTCACGCACCGACGTCCGTCTAATTCCTGCCATTAACGTAAACATTGACCGCATATCTACGTAAGTAATGCCTTAAAACACGAACGGCCACCTCGTGTGACGTTGTTGACTCCGAATATTATCGTGTGATAAAATGACACTCGGAAGAAACACATGAAAATGTGTCGAAGTTGTTAATTAGCTGATGACCATTTCAGGAAATACACGGAGACCTCCTTACCGTTCAGTGGGACATCCGTTGCCGCTGTAGCTCGACTGTGGGGATCCTCTTCCTCTCCTTAAATCACGTCTGTTTGAAGATGATGGCGTTCCTCTTTTAAACAGCAGAGTTGGTTATCAAGGCTTAAACTACGTATGTTACCAAATAAAATTCAGACCGGGAGGTTGGACTGGCTCCTCTAGCTGACTATCTATTTCTTCTTCTTCTTCCAGGCTTTAGTCTGAGTCATACAAGAAAAGCATGTTTCATCTTAGGTTCCACGAAAGGAACGCGTCCGTCAACCTAAATCCTCATGTCCTCACATAAATAGTTCACGAGTCGCCCGGAGAGATGACAGCACGCTGGTCAACGGGCTGGAGGACTGACCGAATGCGATGCGTGAAAATGGCGTAACGCGGTACCTCCCCACGCTCCATCTGGGATGACGTCATCGCTGGCTGGATTAAAGGAGAAACTGATGCCAAGGTGAGTTTTCTAGTCGGGAATAGATTAAGCCTGACTTTACCTAAGCAATTATTATTTTTAATTTTCCCTTATTACGTTTTCGGTATAAACAGCAAAATGAGAAGTTACAAAACTCAAATTTGCTCTTACGTGAGTGAAAATGAATAATAAGACAGTATTTATAAATTAGCCCCTTTGAAACGAGACAATTATTTGGAATTAGTTCAATCTTTACTCCATTCTTTATGTTGTGTGTCATTATGCCCCAGGAAATACAGACCCCTGTAGAAGTATAGGTACCCTTTAAAATAAATAAGTAAAAGTAGACGCAAAAAATGTAATTGTTATATATCCATCATCTTTAATTCACATTATTCAGAAAAATCTCACTTAATATGATAAAAAATTAACATTACCTTCTTAACACAAAACATATGGAAGAGGATTAGGGCCACATTCGACAAAGTGAAACATTTTGGAGGGAATTCTGTCTCTATTCTCAGAATTTTAGAGTCAGAATTCTGAGAGTAAAGTCAGACTCTGAGAATAAAGTCAGAATTCTGAGAATAATGTCAGGTTGTGTGTGTCAGTGTTAGTTGTTCAGTACTCAAAGGTGACACAGGACGCAACAATGATGTGCGATTGGTTTGACCTAGCAATAAAGGAAGCCATAGAGAAAAGCCCCTCACACCCATTGTTAAGTCTGGTGATGGATAATCTGATGATGTGGGCCTGTTTTGTTCCAAATGTGCTGGGTATCTTGCTAACAGACACAATATTTTAATATTAAAATGTGATGTTTGTTTTTGTTTGTTTGTTACTTAAATTAAATGTTAGATTTTTGATTTTATATATATATATATATATATATATATATATATATATAACAGATCATGGGGCTGGACAATAAGGACATTTTAAATTGTATCTCATTGTTTTTAAAAAGGGCCATTAATGTTGGAGGGCAGTGTTTTTAAAGCTGCTGGAGATGGAGGGTCTCACTCTTGAGTGCGGTTTACTTTATAAATGATTTAGACAAACTCTCCAGGCTTACAAGCCATTAATAGAACAGCGTTTAGTTTGCCGGGGCGAGTCATCTTTATGAAATACTTATTCTGTGATGAATTGCTTATTCATTTAGAAGCACTTGGCCTATGCTGAAATTTTAATATTTTATAAGATAATCACGTTTGATGTTTCATAAGGAGAATATATTTCAGATAAATGTGGTCTAGTCTAGTGGGATCTGATCCTAGAGCAGACTGCTGACTTCATAGAAATAGTCAGGTTGAGTCGATATGGACCTACATTTGATGTGAGGACTTCAATCAGGGGGATTGCTTGTGCAATGCAGGGGATTGAGGGGTTTTTTGGGCATAGACCCTTGGTGTCGGGGACGAAGGCCTGGGCCTGGTTTAGTTTATCACATATTTAAAATCCCTTAATGTTGATATAAATGGTTTTCACAATCTGAATCTTGTAAGTGAAGCTGCAGTTAAAAAAGGAATGAAGTGCAGGTCTTTGGAATAAAAATACTGAGCTGCATGAAATAATAAATACTGAGGCACAGGTGCATGAAATAATAAAAACTGAGGCACAGGTGCATGAACTAATAAATACTGAGGCACAGGTGCATGAAATAAAAATACTGAGGCACAGGTGCATGAAATAAATACTGAGGCGCAGGTGCATGAAATAAAAATACTGAACTGCATGGAATAATAAATACTGAGGCGCAGGTGCATGAAATAATAAATACTGAGCTGCATGAAATAATAAATACTGAGGCGCAGGTGCATGAAATAATAAATACTGAGGCGCAGGTGCATTGCATCAGACACGGAGCGACGTTTGCTCAGAGAACCAACACAAGAGAGAGAAATGTCAGTTCCCCCACAATCAGCTGCGTCAGCAAACATGAATGCCAGACATGGTTTGAATTCATAACATAACTCAGCAAGCCTTCAACGGCGCCGCTTTCCTGTTGAACACCAGGAGCACCGTCACCAAAATCTTCACTGAAACGACACCGACGAGAGGACGCCACAGTTTATTGGTGCGTTTCAGATTTATCAGCACGATATTGTTTTGTAGGTAACCCCCTGATGACGTGGAGCTCCATAACATCTGAGGTCTGAGCAGTAGAGGTGGATTTCAGTATTTGAGCAACCAATGAGAACAAAAGGTTTTTCTGACGCCGTGACATCACAGCACACGTTTGAATAAAAGCAAAGGAACGAAGACTGGAGGGCGGGGGAATATTTTATTTCTCATCATGTGGTTGGCGTGCTGTTTTTCTTGACGCTGTTTCGATCGGCGAACGTCTTCCACATGTTGTTCAGGGTGGTCCGGCCCATGAGCAAGGTGATGGTGAAGTTCCGCCGGTACCACTCTCTAGAAATGAGAAGCGGGAGGGTGGGGAGAAGAGGAAGTGAGTTTAAATTAAATCTAGCGACTCAACGACTCCAGACTAATAAATACTTTCAGTATTTATTATTATTATTTATTCTGAAGATATTTCGGGCCCATGGGCCTTTACTGACAGGAAACATGGGAGAAAAAGATGGGCCGCTGATGCGTACGGGTTCCTTGAGGCGGTTCTTATGCGGTAAATGTGGACTAGATTGGATAAAATTGTATCCATCCCAACAACCTGCCTGGCCTCCAATGTGGCGCCGTGATTTGCAGACCGCCATTTGTGGTGGAGCCAGAAATGCGCTGCCTCATGTGGCTGAAAGGTGAACTGCAGATAGAAATCTAGAGTAATAGTTAAATAGTATGAGAACTACTTTACTTTGTAATCCAAAATTAAATTCCATGCGACCCACCTGTGGGTCACGACCCCGTCTTTGGGAACCGATGATGTCACTGCGTGAGGATGTGTTACATCTAAGGCTGATCTCCACTTATTGGACGCGTTGGTTTGTCGATCGTTCTTGTGATTGCGGATGTTAAGTTTAGTTTGAAGATCTGACAGTTTAGTTTTAGCCCCCCAAAAAAAGAAGAAAATCCCAATCCCTTTCCCAAGCACTCTACTTGCACACAGCGATGTTTTCTTTTACAACCTCGGGTGTGCATAAGCAGATATTTCGCTGCATGGAGCAAAGAAATCAAAGGTTTGTTTTACTGGAGGCTGATGAGAGAATAGAGGATAAAGAGAGAGAGCCAACTAAGTTAGAATACCGCCCGGAGAGATGAAACAGGACAAATCGGATCTTCTTTGGTTTACTAAAGCCTGAGAGAATAACAGGAGTCAAACATTCAGGCAATGAAAAATCAGAGTGGAGAAGAAAAAATAAAATAAATGTGTGCTGGTGGAAACTTTCTTCATGGCGGATTCAGGAACATAAGATCAAGACAGCTCCTTTGCAATGCTAATGCTTCTCTTCAAAGCAGCGCCGACTAAAGCCCACAGCTTCCATCGAGAGAGATGACACCCCCCCCACACCCAGCGGCACAGTGAAGAGAGACCCGGAGCTGCAGAACCCACTCACTTGTTGTAATTTGCATGTCGCGTTCGGTTTCTATCCAGGAAGCTTTTGTAAAACACGGCCATCTCTTCGCTGTTCAGGGACCGCCGTCTTCCTGGGGGGGGGGGGCAAACATTGAATCTTCAGAGAAATACGATCTCCAGTGAAATCACAGACATAGGCTTGATTTTTCTGGACACATGCTGACAACACTGTGGCTGAATTTCAAAATAAAAGCCTGGAAATAGAGTTTTAGAATCCTATTGAAGGATTGGATCTTCTTCTTTACACGGGTGGGTTGGATGTGAGTAACAGTTTCAAACTGAAACACTAGGAAAAAAAATACCCCTTCAAAAATAAGTAAAAATCAGTTTTACAATAACTAAAAAAAATTATCTGCAATTAGAAAAAAGTGAAAATGTCCTTTTCTTCTTGGAATAAGGAGAGATATTTATATAAAAAGAGCATAAATTAGCAGGGAAATCTAATTCTTAACCATATTCTACTAATATTAGGAAGTGTTGGGTCTCAGAATAAGTCAGAAATGCTCAAAAAAGTGTATTTTATACCTGAAAAATACCTTTTTGTTACCATAAATGTAAACGTCTTCATTTCATGTGCATGTAACTTATTCCAACACGAGACCTTTTAGATTTAACACCATCACATTCTTCTTATTGATTACTTAAGCATTTTATTTATGCATTTTTGAGTGACATTCAAGCATTTTAAGATCAAATATGTTTTAAATACAGCTTGATCATTTCAAGATTCTTTAACTTAAGAAATTCAGGGAGTGCATTGAAATATTTTGACTAGAAATTAGAGAAATGAACTTTGGAGGATTTGAGGTTTTTGGCGGTGGATGAAGAGAAGCGAGGCCTCACCTTGCTCGTCGCGTGCGGTCAAGCCTTTTGCCTGCAGATGTGAGGTTATAAAAGCATCTTTCTCCTGCGGAGGGCAGAAGAAATAGGTTGTTCATTGTGACTCAGTGTGGATTTTATAAAATGCATCAAATACAGAACACAAGTTCAAAAACACAAAAAAATTAATTGGGTAAACCGGTCCGCAAAATATGAAATGTTGTATCTCTTAAACAAATGACTCCACAGGGAAACATGTTGTATCTCTAGATTTAATGCATCTTTATATCTCCCCTTAAAAGAGGAAATAGATTTTTCATCTTTTTTTGGAAACCAGGAAGTGATGCTGATGATGTGTGTGGCCACATTTATTAATATAATAATGAGAATTATTCAACAGTTACAGTATTTTATAGTAGAATTATGGCATTCCATCCTTTATATATATATATATTATATTTTTAGATTGATATGTGGGTTGAGCATCTTGGAAATAGTTTTGCCTTATTTAAGGAATCACGCCGATCAGCGTTTCTCCTTCTACTTTTCAATGAACCCCGAATCTGGGAAAAACTGCTTTTTCCTCCTCCGCCCCATGAAGTTGGAACAACTTACAAAACAACCTAAAAGTGGATTCCATTATATATCAGTTGAAAATTAAAAAAGCATCATAAAGAATGTGCTGATGGAGACACGATGTATGAATAGTTCTTCTCTTGTTTGACTGTGGGATATTTTGTATTTATTGTAGAGATGCATCCATTGCAAATTCCTTGGCCAATCACGGACTTTTATAAAGTCTGACCGGCCGATTCCGATTTTTTTCTTTAAAGTCTAAAAAGCATAGTGAGTAATGTTTATTAAGTGCTCTTATTTTGAAGGATTGCAGTGGAACTAACAAGGCTGGTTGGCATTGTGTATGTTTTCTGACCTGTAAAAATGAATGTACCCTCAGTCCTCCCCGCCGTGCATTCCTTAAACCAATTGTGAGACATTTCGAAGGGAAAATAAAACTTTGTACGCCTCATTTAGTCCATTATTTGTTATATCTTGGTTGTGTTCAGGGACTTCAGGGCTGGTGGCCCTGAGCTCCCGCTCCCATCTTTCTTTTAAAAAAAAGAAAAAAAGAAGAGATTTTTAATCTCAATGACACTTCCTGGTTAAATAAAGATAAACTAAAAATAGATAAATAAAAAAACCTTTCACATATAGCAATCTTGAAAATGTGCATAAGAAATAGTCTGGAATGGATCCCTCTTTAGTTACAGAGAGAGCTGACAGAAGCCTTATTATATCCAAGACTCAAACTCATTCAGGTAATAAAATGGATTTAAATAGAAAGTCTTTAAACATCCAGAACTAAAGTAAACCTCTGCTGGTCACCTGTGAGCTCTGTTGTGTGATGCCGCCCTCTGCTGGTGAAAATAGGAACTTCCCCTCTCATCTCTACATCTAATTTCTCCTCTTCCTCTCTCTCTCTTAAGTACCGCAGAACCACTAGAGTAGATAATTGAACTCAGTAGCAACATAGTGTACATCCTACCCTCATCCCTGCGTTCCCGTCAGTCTCAGAAAGCTGTGACGTCTAAAGTCCAATGTGATTGGGTCGTGATGTTGCGTCACTTTAAAAATGTGGGTCCCCAGAAAAAAAGTGGGGACCAATGCATTTACCAAATATTTAAAAATTCAGACACCTTGTCTTGTAATTACGAGATCTTTTTCTCGTATATAATACGAGAGGCATGCTTCTGTGGAACCTGACCCACATTTTTAAAAGCTTATAAAGAAAAATGTCTCTCGTCATGGAAGGAAACGGTCAACCTTGTTGAAGGTGATGTTCTGCTTGGTCCAGAAGTTGTGGTTCCAGTTCGCGGTCTCCTGCCTCAGATGTCGCAGCCGCTTCTCCAGCTCGGTCTCGTTCTCAGGGACGCAGTAAACGATTGGCCGGAGGTTGGAGAGAGGGTTTGGAGGACCGATCCAGTCGTGTGTGGCGCTCGCCGCCGGTCTATACTTGGATCTCTACAGAGAAAAAACAAACAAGAGAAAACATCAATCGTTTTAAAAAAAAAGGGATCCTTAGAATGCGTTTTGTTTGCAAATGGAACCTCACTGAAAGCAACAACAGACACAGCAACCCTTATTTAAATGATTAGCTTCCAGAGCTGAAGAAGAGATGCTTTAGTTCTGTAAAGAGCCAAAGTCATGGAGATGAAGATCAGCACCAGAATCAGATGCTCATCGCTTGTTCTGCTTTGATAAGAAAAGAATTGTAGGAGCTGTCTCCTGAGTCCTCATCACGCTTTATTATTTTGCAGTTTCAAAGTATAAGCGTGAGTTGTAATGACACACACACACACACACACACACACACACACACACACACACACACACACACAAAAGGAAAACTGTTCCGAATCCAGCCTCGCTATTATGTTTTTTAAGGTTTCTAGCCTACAAGCTAACTGCTAAAGCTGATTAAAATGAAATTCATATATAAAATATTATTTTAAAGTAACGTTTGAAAGAAGCTCTCAATGAATCCTTCTCTCCTTCGTCACCAGGACGTCTCACTCTAGCGCCTCCCAGTGGTGGAGAACTGAAGGGGAAATGTGGAAATTCTCATTGGACCAACACCATGTCAATCTTGTACCTTACATTCATTTCCTGTGTTTTGACCAATAGAAGATAAGCATGAAAAAAGAAGCATATTGAAATCCGTTTAACTGATCTAGTAGATCCCGCCTCCTAAGGAGGAGAGTGAAATCTGTCCTCCTCTGCTCTCCACTTCACACAGACTGCCTTTCACCTTGCTGCCCTGTAGGTGTCGCTGTTTTGAAGCATCCTCTGACTTTCAATCATGGATTTGTTTTCCAAAGAAGATATAAAAATAATTTTATAAATGACACTGAGATTTGGGTTAATGTACTTATTTACTGTTCGACATCCCACATGAAGGCGGTCCAAATCCCTTGTTTCCAAATAAAAAAAAAAGATCATATACCACGTAGTTTGTGTCGATCACAGCTTCTTGAAAAAAGAAAAAGGATTTTAGCCATACATGTCTAAAATACCGAAGACACCCGTACGAACCTCTGTGGTTCTGTCCTTCTCCGCCTGCTGGGAGCTGCTGCTCCTCCTGCTGCTGGCGGCGGTCAAAGGACTGAAGAGCCTCCGTGTCAAACTCACCGCTGCTCCTTTAGATCCCATTTTCGTCAAATAACACTGACTGCTGATTTCAAAACACAGAAACTGACCGTTAGAGTTGATAAAATGCTGATAACCAACTGGGCACTTCACGGCAGTCCATGTTTGTGTCCTTCTAACCAGCCATTTTTAATCACGTGACTAGAGAAGAGGAAGGATGGGCTCCAAAACATCACCGGGTTGGAACACGAGGGCGGGGTTTGCCCCCATTTTAATGCTGTTATGTTTGCGGTTGGGGAAATGGTATGCAGATAATTGACACAACTAAAATAGCAATGCAAAAAAAAAATCTGTTACCGATTAAAAGCATAAGCATGAAAATGTAATTAAAGATGCAGAACGTGTAATACTCAAAAAAAAGTGTCAGAACTAAAACTACTCACCCAGCAGAAGCGTATTACTGGATTGTAATCAAAAATAGAGTAAACGCAGAGAGAGAGAGGGGGAAACATAGATTTACCATCAAAATGTCCACTTTAAATGAAAATATTCAGTAATCTACCGATAATTTTGGATGGCTTTGAACCTGAGACTTGATGGCTTTGAACCTGGGACTAGATGGCTTTGAACCTGAGACTTGAAGGCTTTGTGACATGTGGTGTTGATGTCTTTGATTGTAGTAGTAGAAGGGGTGATGAAAAACAATAAAATTTGAAATTGTTACTTAAAACTGAATGGGGATATTTTTCCTAAACCTTTTTTGACGTATTTGATGTGTGACTTGATGTCTTTGACGTGTGACTTGATGGCTTTGATCATTTTGACAATTAACTCAATGTCCTTGATGTGTTTGGCACGTGTCTTTGATGTGTGACCTGATGTGTTTGATATCTTTGACACGGGACATGATGTCTTTGACGTGTGACTTCATGCCTTTGATGTTTTTGACACGTGACTTTATGTCTCTAATGACATGTGACTTGATGGCTTGGATATTTTTGAAATTTAACTTGGTGTCTTTGATGTTTTTGAAATGTTACTTGGGGTCTTTGATCTTTTTAACATGTGACTTGATGGCTTTGTGACATGTGGCGTTGATGTGTTTGATCTCCATCACTGAAGTCTAATTATTCTGATCCAACTGCCAGCAGGAGATCCAGCGGAGACACAAAGTAAAAACCACATCCTCGTCTTCTTGAAGCCCTCTTCGAGATAAAAACCCATTTTAATGTTTAAATCAGGTGCCGTGGTGATTTGAAAGAGGTAAGGCGAATCAAAGTGAGACAAATACCTGTTGATGATGCTTTGGTGGCGTGCAAAAGGTCCCCACAGAAAGCTGCTGGAGCGATCTGGTAAACCCAAAGTAGTGTAGTTGGTTCCGTATGCGCTAGGTTGTCCCTTGACTCCGATTCCGTTCTTGGTGTTTCTAGACAGGATAATAATAATAATAATAATACATTTAATTTATAATGCACTTTCTCAGGTTCAGTCCAGGTGAGGAGAGTGTCGGGTTTTGGTAGCTTAGAATTGCATGTGGATGTGGTTCTGTTGTTGTTTTCATCTGGGTGAAGCAGCCCGTATGATAGTTAACACCCTTAAATCTGAGGTGGTCTGTCGGGAAACGTCAAAACTACAATCCAACCCTCACCTGTGGTCATGAGTGAAGGTCAAGGATACGATAATGAAATGAGCTTCTCACGAAAGCGGGGGCGGGGCTTATCCTTAGAGATAAGTCGCAGAGCTCAAGACTAACAGCGAGAGCTTGGAGTGGAACCGCTGCTCCTTCGCATTGAGAGGAGCCAGCTGAGGTGGTCCATCATCTGGTCCGGATCCTCCTGCCCGCCTCCCTTCGGAGGTTTACCGGGTAGGTCTAACTGGGAGAAGATTCCAGGGAACCCCCAGAACTCACTGGAGAGGTTATATATCTAATCTGGCCTGGGAACGCCTCGGGATCATCCCACAGGATGAGCTGAAGGATGCTGCTGGGGGAGGGGACGTCTGTATTTTTAGAGTGTGGTATTAGTGCTTTTACTTATATGAGGAATGTGAATACTTTATCTACCACCGGTGACGATGTATACCTCAGTATACAGAATACGCAGGTTTGCGTTCTGTCTTGTTCTGAACGAATATTCAACAATTAGTCAATTAGTCAATTAAAAAGAAAATTAAAGAAATCAGCCAAAAGGTTTCCTCAAAAAAAAAACCTCCCCCCACACATTAAATAAATAAACAAAATCAATTTTAGATAAAGTTTTTAAATCTTATTAATCTTATTTATTAATTAAATATTATATACAATATAATATGTTCAATGTACGTTAATTTATAAAAATATAAAACATTCTATAATAATATTGTTATATTATTAATTATTGCTCCACTATATTTATTACTATACTATTTTATATTCCATTAAGTAAATAAAACAACTGAAACACTCTTACTACACTATTATCATCTAATTTTGTATTTTATATACTCGACTGATGAATACAAGGATATCTTACACACTACTGCACTGAGTAGTATCTCCGCCCTCGCGGCTACTTCACAAACGGCACAGCGTCATAATAAAATGAAGCGCTTCTAATGTTGTCTGACTAAAACTTACCCTGTGTTAACAAACAAACAAATTCGATCTCCCGCAAGATAAACAGTTGAGAAATCTTATCTCCGCGTCAGCGTGAATCCACTCAATTGTAGCTACATATAGAGCACGTTTGTTTTTTCTTCGGCCTAAGCAAACGCCGGCTTTTTGTTCGTAAGTCCTCTGATATGAGCGGAGATAAACTCCGTGTTAGTTTATGTGAGGGAGGCTCAAAGTAACTCCTAGAAGGCAGCTAGGTGGGCTAATGTTTAGCTTTAAACACAGTAGCTGCGCACTTTTCCACAACGGATCAGATGGCTGTGCGGTGGTTATGCAGGTAAGCGTACAATAATCAAAGGAAACAGAATGGCGCTGAAGAGTTCAGACTCCTAATCTCCTTGTATTTACGGCCGAGGTGGGGCTGAGTCAGGTGATCAACGGTGGCGAGCGGAACACGGACAATAGCATCCGCAGAAGATGGAGACGCGTTCCGGTTGTTGCTTCGTTTGACTCGAAACTCCGGCATGAATCATTCATACTATTTATTTGTAAAGTGAGGTGCTTTAAGGCGAGACTTTGGCGGAAGAAGCCCCTCACGTCGTCTGTGGGAGGGGCGACCGCAGTCAGCCAGAGAGCGGTGAGGAGCTGTAGCCGAGCCCAACGTCTCTGTCCTCGCTGCTCCTCTAATCCCCTCCGATCCGACCTCCGTCCGTCCATCCGGTCCCGGACTCTGCTCCCGCTAACCGCCCTGTCGTGGCTGATGGACAGAGAGATCCGTAAACATGTGCGCGAATGTGTTCGGAGTTTTGAAAAGGTGAGGAATGACGATGCTGGCTGATGCGCGCGCGTGTGTAGCATTAGGATCTGATCCGGTGGGCTCGTCAGGTCTGGTGGGTTTTTTCCTGGTTGTGGTTCTTGCTGCGGATTCCTAATGTTGGGTTCTATGGTGACATAATGCGGCTGGAGATGAGGAGGGTGCACGAACCTTCAGCTCGGGCTGCTTCTGTGCTTGAATGACTCATGGGATGGAACTGATCCCTGCCAGCGTGTTCGGCTTGAGACCCTCACACCAGCTTAGACCAGGCCCCCAGTCTTAGATTCAAAGGCCTGTTGAGATTTCAGGGGTTTCATGATGCATCATCTGGACCAGATCTGGGGGCACCTCTCTGTTTCCAGCAGCACCGGTTCCTCCCTGGAAGGAGGTTCTGGGTTTATTTGCATGTTTTTCCTCCTCAACTACAAACATGTGTGATAGTGACGTCATCGTGGATTTTATGCAGCATTAATAGTCTGTCTGATTTATTTTTTTCTCCACCACTACAATAACCGTCTAATAAGAGTCAAATAAATACAGCGATGAAGAGGAGAGGCCACGTTTACGTCACACCAGTAGAAAAGTTCCATGACGTTAGAATAATGGTGACATTAACATCAGTCAAACATCGAACTGGAAAAACCGCTTAGAGATTGAAAAGAAATCATGCAGACGAGACGATTATCATGATTATGAACAATGATTCATACTTGAGTTATGTTTCACTGTGTGAACCTGGACTGTTTCACTAAATGACCCTGGACTGTTTCACTGTATGAACCTGGACTGTTTCACTGTATGAACCTGGACTGTTTCACTAAATGACCCTGGACTGTTTCACTGTGTGAACCTGGACTGTTTCACTGTGTGAACCTGGACTGTTTCACTGTGTGAACCTGGACTGTTTCACT
>VRLP01004248.1:0-51805 GCA_009660295.1 Lophius piscatorius | reverse complement strand
ATCTATCTATCTATCTATCTATCTATCTATCTATCTATCTATCTATCTATCTATCTATCTATCTATCTATCTATAATACATATTATAATATATATTATAATATATATAACATATATTTATAGACATACATATTCAGTCTTCATATGTGTATTGTCTGTTTTAAATTCGTACTGTCTTGATGTTGAGATCACAGGGATTCTAAATAAATATAATCTACTAGCTACTTCCTATGTATGTAAAATGTAAGGAGTACAAGTTTATTTATTTGTGTTTTAATGTAATCAGTTAAAGGAAAAACGTCTTCAAAGAGTGGTGAGCAGCTAAGGAGCAGGAATGCCAGTCACGTATCCGTAGTTACAGACATTATTGGTGTCAACGCGACAGTGTTGAGAATTGTCCAATCACATTTCATTACCATATGAAAAGGTTCCAACTCCTTGCAAATTGTTACTATATCTTTTTATTTTATATCTCATCCTATTGATATTGCATGCTATTCAATTCTCCTGTTTCTCTTGATGCTTTTTTCTATTTTACTAACCACTGTGCTACTGTATCACCGCAAATATCCCTGTTGTGGGACTAATACAGAATATATTATCTTATAAAAGTGGGAATGTCAGGGGCCTCAGAAAGCTCAGAGCTCAGGCAGCCTCAGGTAACCAAAAAGTTAACCTCATAGACATTCATAGTCCACACTTGGCTGGAGTCCTTCATTCAGAGAGTATAAAGAAAAATCAGCCTATTATAATTTGGCAACGAGAGGGCAATCACAGTTGCATACCTCTGCCAAACGAATTAAGGTATTCAATTATGATGACGCCATCACTCCATTCTTCTTCTTGCGTAACCCCTAACTGAAATAAGTTCAAGTACATGTGAAACATCATCATCATGCCAAGCCAGTCTAAGTCAGAGTAGGGAGGGTCATGGCGTAAACATAGAAGGATTTGTGAAAAAAATCCAAGCAATCTTCTGGATAAGCCCCAATGTCTATTGATCTATTTCCCTCCCCAGTGCCCACATTACCACAACATTTTGTCAAAATCTGCTCAAAACATTTTGAGTTATGATTTTATTCACATCACACACCAATGTAATTACCTCGTCCAACTCTTTCCTTTTAACAAAGGAGTTCAGGAAAATTATCAGGCATGCTGTATCAGTAAACATCTCTATGCTCAAATGATTTCTGCACCACTCACCTTTTCTTTTTTTAATGTGTTTCAGTAGATTTACTTAATACATGGAAGAGCTACGTACCACTGTTAACCCACTTACTTGAATCACATACTGTATTTTCGAAGGACGCTCTGACCGGGCATTTTTATGACCTCATTTTCTTTTGTATGTTAAATATTCTTGCTTGACTATGGTTCAAGGAACAGCCTTGATTACAGAGTGTCCTGTGTGTGACTTCTGAGTGTAAGCACGGATGTAAACAAGATGCACTTTGACTCTTTTTGCTCACGAACCTTTTTATATTCTATTCCTGTTCGTCTCTACAGCTGGACCCAGTCAATCATATGATGGTTTAGATCGACCTCGAGTTTAACGCAAGCAATAATTCAAATTCGGTCAGCACAAAGGAGGAAACATGCCTGCTATCTCATCGTCCGCCTGTCTTTGTGTTTGTTTTCTCATGCTTCCTCTGCGTGTACTTCTCTAATTGTGGCCCTTCTGGCGCTACTTCCCTAAAGGTTTATAGCAGTGCTGACAGGGGGCCGGAGCTCAGTAACTAGAGACTCATTACTAGATAAGCCCAATACGTGAATCTGTTTGTTGTGGCTACAAGATGTGGAAACCAAACTACTAACTTAACCAGTTTTCTCTCCTGCATAGATGGAGTTTTGCCAGGAAAAGCAAAGAAAGTTAATTGGTATTTCACCCAGACCTTTGTGGAGAAATCTTGCACAAAGTGGAACTTGCATGATGGCCACATTGGTGCAACTGTTTTCTGTAAACTGTGGTTGAATTTGATGAAACAGTGTCAGGCGAAAGAGGTGGCCCAAAACATCTCTCATTCCCTCCTGATAATAAACATAATCTCATTTCTTTGAACATGTTTTGATGGCAACCAACAACAATAACCACCTCCAATATCATCTTAAAATAATAGGGTAATGAATAATGTTGCATTTTTGTTATACTGTGAAGATAAGTGTATGCATGGCTTAATGTCAGTATTTGTAACAAAGAAAATAAAAACACATTTAGCCTGAATACTGAACTTATCAGGTAAACCCTATCAGGTCAGACATGATGTAATAAACACAACGACGGTAATTTAAATTTAAACTTATATATAATTATATATATATAATTTATTTTGACATCTCTGCTCTGTCAAATAAGCTTAGTCACATAAGACATTTTCACTTGTTTTAGATTGTAAAAAACAAAAAGTTTTACTGATAATACAAAACCTTTGAAAGCATGGGCCAAAGGTTCATTTAAAATGAGTAGTGAAATAGTTTCAAAGTCACATTTAAAACACTAAATGGTGAAATTTGGCAAAAATAAACTGAAAAGACGACTTTCTAGAACTTGAAATCAATATCATGTACAGCAGGAACTGACCACACAGGCTTCACAGGCTCTGGGTTTAAACCCAACTGAGGACCAGGTGTCTTTCGGCATGGACTTTGCATTTTCTCCCTGTATCTGCCTGCGTTCCCTCTGGGTCCTCCCACATCCTTCCACGGCCAAAAGATAGTGAAAGTGAGGGTGTACCCGGCTAATCACCCGATTCCATCAGCACATGCAGTTACAAACAAAAGATGGAGGTTGTGACCATAAAACACAGCCATGACCTTGGCTAATATTAATGTATGATACACAAGTCATAAACCGTAGCAGCAAGTGAGTCCAATCTGTGTAAAATAACCTGTAAATGATAGCCAACAGGTGGATTGGCTTTCTGTTATTCCCTCTGACTGTACTGGGTGGTGCCGTTTCCTCTGGTCTCTAAGTGTTGACACAACAGTCCTTAAGCTCTCTAAGTGTGTCTAACGTTTGCAAGAACAGTAGATAGTGTCTATCGTTCTCAGGAGAACTACTGGTACATTCTGAGCCCAGATCTATCTGTGTCGGCTGTGGTTGTGATGGGCAGTGCCACAGTTTTTTTTCGATCTCTCCAGGTGACACAGTTTGCACAACATGCCCGATTCCCTGATGGCCTCCCAGTAAAACACAACATCTCTCTGTGTGTCATTTACACAGGTGCATCCACTGTTTACACTGTGCAACCTGAGTAACCATCCACACACATGCATGCACACCTACTTGCAAATACAGACTAATGCATCATGACAGATACCTGAGAGAGATAAGTTACAGTAAATAAGAAGAAGAGTGATTGTCTGCTGCAGCTACATTTACTTCTTTTAACTTTTTTCGCTGTGACGTAAAAAAAAAAGTGCCAGAAATAGAGATAAAAGGAAAGAAACTCCACTTGGACTCTTCTCCCTGCAGACAGAAGTACCATGTGCTGCTCCACCTGTGGGGTTTGTGTTTAGTAGCCATGATCTATTCTCATATTAACTGTGCTAAAAGTGGAGAAGTGTTCTGGGCCACACTCATTTAGGTCAGAAGCAATCTAACAGCATAATTCACAGTTTTCTTGCCATCACCGCTGGGACATTTTCACAATTCCCCAGCTGCTGTTTCCACTTCCTCATTTCCCATCGTGACCACATCCAACAGTCCTGACCTGGCTTTTTGGATGCTCCTGAAAGTTTTCCGTGCCCTGTTTTCACTCCAAACGTTGGAGAGACCTATGGGCATGGAGGTACAGGCAGTCTGAATGTGTGTGGTGTTCTCTTTGTGATGGTCTGTGTGTGTGAGTGTCAACAGGTGCACCTTTGTTGCATCCTGTTGTGCAGCTGTTGCCCTGTTTGTTGTCTCTACTGCCAGCTCAGACCCTGCAGCCCCCATCTCTCTGGTAAACCATGGTGCAATATCTCTTTTTATGTTTGGCTCATGCATTTGGACCCGAGTAGACACTGGGTGAAACTTTAATTGAAGTTGTACCAGAATTAACCTGGAAATTGTAGATTTGACCCAAAAAAAGAGTGACTTTCCTTAAATACCCTTCTGTTTAAAATCCGTGAGAGTATCAGTACAATTGGACAAAGTTCTTACCCAGAGCCTGTTCATTTTTTGCCCATATGTGCTGTGCAAGCCTCCATAGTTATTTTGTCATGCCATAATTTTACTAGATGGGTTCACACCTATACGGAAGGAAAATGCTCCATTTAAACACCTGATTCAAACTAAAAAAAATTCAAAACCAATCGAAGAAAGACAGCATCAAAAGTCAAGTGGAAATACTACATCAATGCAATTCAATATCTTCATTGTCATTGTATATATGCAACCAAATTGAAAGTACAGTCCTCATCAGTGCAAAAGAGCAGTAAAAAGAGCTTATAATACTATTACTACTATACTAATAATTAAAAATACTAAGAGTGAAAACATTAAACCACAAACCCAATACATTCCCACATTCTGTTTGCACCTTCATTTATTATTGCACCTAAAAAAGATTGCACATTAAGTATATTTCACATGTAAAATCAATATCAAACAATGAAACCTTCATTTATTTTTTGCACAAAGTTAAAGTAGTACAATAGTACAGTATAATATTTGCAGCAAAACAAACATTGGGGAACCACTACTTTGGACTTATATTTCCTTTATATAGGTATAGAAATAAATAAATAGGTATATAGATATCAGTTTCCTTTTTTGGAGATGTCAGCCAATGAAATGCATTAGATGAGACTCATCCTTTCTCCATTAAAGTTTAAAGAGCAAAGGAAACCACATCAAAACCGAGGAGCTGAACAGAGTTTCCATGAGATTTATTGTTACATGCTATTACTTGTCTACATGCTGAACAGCAGTCAAAGACCCCACCCCCACCATGGTCCATATAGTGTGATAATAAAACTTCAGCATGAGGTACATTAAGAGATAGTAGGACCTTAATGTTATCTCAGCAGTGAAAAATTTGCTCTTAATGAGAGCTTTTTTAACTATTAAGCTAATCGTAAATGATAAGTGGCCTAGTCTAGTCGGTCGGTAGAGAAATCTAAAAATATTAATAAAAGAAATAAAGGAGAAAAGATAATATGTATGATTAGCACCATTACCAGAACATGGTCAGGACTAGTGTCAGCGTTAGTGTTATTCTTTTAACTGCAAAAGACTTTTCCTTTACCTTCCAGTTTTAATAATAAAATTACTTTGACATGGAAACATGTCACTGTCCATTCAGCGTAGAAATATTTCTGCCTTTTTTATTGTGAACTCAAGGTTATTAATAATTAGTTATAGTCCAGGATGTAAACTTCCCCAGCTGCCATTGTTGGTCTCATTCAAAATCCTTATACACAATCCTCCCTCGGACCACAACAAGAGCGTATCAGGAAAGATTTACTTGCTTCAAGAATAACTTTAACGTTAGTAACAATATTTGACTTGAGTAAAATTTACTTAAATAAAGTTTTCTTTTTATGTTGGTCTCGCAGGAAAGCAATGCTAAAAGAACACTCTGATATTCTTGATTCAAGTCAGAATTCTTGAATTCTTGATTCAGACTTGAACAGTTACAGCAGTGAAATAGGCCAAAACATTACAATTGCATCCATGGCAATGCACCCCCCTACCTGAAAGAACTACTCACCCCACTGACCTCAACACGATCCCTCCGTTCTACCCACTCATACGGCCTTCTCCTTCCCCGGACTAAGCTCAGCACCATGGGTGATCGGGCCTTCTGTTCTGCTGCCCCTCGTCTGTGGAATGCACTCCCTGACCATCTGAGGGCTCCACAGACGACTGACACATTTAAAAAAGGACTTCAAAATTTCCAACATTGCTGCTTTAAGGTCATAATTTTATATAATTATTATTGTATTTTTTTATTGATGCTTTATCTGCTTTTACTTTGTAGCACTTTGAGATTTGATCCAAATATAAAGTGCGTTATAAATTAAATGTATTATTATTATTATTATTATATTATTATCATTATTAAAACAGCATGAAAATAAGCTCGAAAACATCCCAAATAACGGTGCAAAACTGAGAGGAACCATTTAACTGTATAATGAACACTTTAATGAACAAAGTTGAAGTGAAGCGAGTGATCAGATTCTATAATTACACTGTCATAACAATCCCAGGTGATGATGGTGATGATGATGGTGAACACCGGTGGTGAAGATGAAGATGGATGAGATGTGGAGCAGGCTCAGTTGACCTGGAAAGGGCTAGTGGTGATGGGGAATGAGGTGGGGGAGGGTTCCATTGACCTGACATTGAAACTAGTTCAGAATACTTATTGACTAATTTTCACTGCGGTCAATTGATTGGCTCATAAAGGTTGTAAGGAAACGTGATTGGTTTAAATGTAAATGTGATTGCTCTCAGTCAGCTGATTGAGTGCAAAGCGAGAACAGACACAGGGAGGGTTTAATAAATTAATTCCGGCCTAGAAGACTTTCCCCTTGTCAACCGTTGTTTATTCTCATACTATCCTACCATTCAGAACTCTTTGCATGCTCAGCAACAACTTTCCGCTAGTCTGGGTCTGTCAAGAATTCACATCATCTCTATGGTAGTTCGTAGATACTGCTGTTATGTGCACCCTCCCACCTCCCCATCACAATCTTTGCAGTCTCACCAGATTCATGGTCCTATCATCCTCATTGGTCTCAACCACCAAGGTGGAATTTATTTTACTGTTGCCCGGGACAGATGCCCATCAATCACAATCCCCCTAAGCAAAAAATAGTTTTTGATTTTTCTTTAATTTTCACATATTATCAGCCGCAATAAACAATAATCTTTACTTTAGACTCTTATTGCTTATCTGTGCTGACTGAAATAGAGTTAATTTAAGATATTCAGTTAACCTAATTGAACTCCGATCTTTCTACTTCTAGATAAATCTTAGGTAATTTCAGTTCCACTGGTCGTCACGTGGATGTTTAATCCACACAAGGGGGAATGAGAGGATTGAGAGAAGAATGAGCTTCATTCCTCAAAGAAAGTGTCCAGAGAAAGGACTTGTGATGACACCAGTGTCAGAGTTAATGAGAGGCTCGACCCTGTGACCTTCAGGGTCATTAGGAGGTCCATGATGCAGTATGTTGATGGCTGACAGCCCTCATGTTAATGCTCGTCTACTTAGCCCAATGGACTGTCAGATCTGAAAAGCTAGCAAGTGATGGACAGCTTGACTGATCTGTTGATTGATCGCTTTGGACAGCAGATCAGTTGACATGATGGACTGTTGATGATGTAATAAAGACATTTTCTAGCTGTGACTTTCACTTAAGAATATGGTGTAATTACTAATTAAATATTTATAGTTATTTTGTAACACTAGACGGTTACCTATTTTGGTCATTTATTTGCCGGTATATTTTGCTATGAAATGTGGAAATCCCAACATAGACCCAATGTCCCTTTTCATCAAGAAAAGTTCCCATAGTCAGCCTCATACTTTGCGCGCTTTTCTTGCCTTTATAAAAATCCTTCCTTTCAACTCTGTTCTTCCTGGACCCTCCCACCACAGCTATCCACCTCCCAACCCCTTCTACACTTTTTTTTGAGGGACTTTAAGGAAGAATGTCATTCAACACATTCAACTGAGCTCCCCCAAATCTCTGCTGCAAACATGTTCCCACTGATTCTCTCAAAGAATTAATTGCTCCAAATAATCTCACCATCTGGTTGCAGAGGTCCATACCTATGAGGCTGCTTGCATTGCGTTGGGGCCTATTCAGACGCCCAGTGCTGCTGTGGTTCAGAGAGAGAGGTGGTGAAGCTTGCCAGGAGGCTGAAAAGAGGAGGGAATGACAAAGACCACCATCTGCTCCTTGTCTTTCTTTTCGGCGACCCCGGACGCCAGCAGAGACCCTGAATCTCTATGATCCAACTGCAGGCCACTGACTGGAATGTTATTGAGAGAGAGGATGGGGAGAAAGAGCAAGGCAGTAGGGGAAAAACAAAAAAAAAGAAGTGCTGAGAGCAGTAGGATCAAACGTCTCTCACCATCTTCTCGCTCTTTTTTTCTTCTCCCTCTTTTGAATACCATTAAACGGTCAGCCGAATACAATATTCCCTTTAAAGACATTGCATGAGATAAAATGCAAATCTTTTGTGCTATTACATGCTAGGTTGATAACTGAATTTAGACTGATAATAGATATCCACAAATACCGTGATCACAGCGGCGGTCATTCTGACCATGGGATGCACTGGGAGGAATCCTGTGGGGGTTCATGCTAGGCAACCTTTTGAGCTAGTAATTACACATAAACAAGAGCCAGAGAGGTAAGTGACCTGTTATATTTACGGAACAGAATATACAGCTTTTCACAACAAAACCTAGGCAGTAGTAAGGGAGCACAAACCTTAAGGCAGCTCAGTTCCCCCATGATTGTATTACTTCTAAACATAATAGTCCAATGATTGTTTAACCCTCATATCAAGACCCATTAACCATGAAAACCTACCCAAATAATTTGGGAATACATCAGTATCATTATTAATTTGATTGTTACTTGGGAAAAACAATATTTCACTGAAGACAATGTTTTTCAGTTTACAGCTCCCAAATTTTTGTTGATTTCTTCCATGACACATGCCCCAGCCTTCAGAAGAGTTTCATGGTAATAAGTCAAGTAGTTTATGTGTAACTGACAAAAAGAGTTCAAATTTGACTGCACACATCACGTGGACCACCTTCAAAATTTAATTAACTCTTCCTGTCATATGGAGAACTCCTCTACCAATCATCAGTCTCCATCAGGTACTGTGTGCATAGTCATAATGTTGCAAATGTTGTACATTGAAACATCCAAATTAAAGAATCATCCCTAATTCAGGATATTATAGAAAGCCAAATAAAATTACTGACCCCGCCCCTTTGTCGACATCCATTCCAAAACAAACTGGGCATCCTACCAAGTTTCCTGAACATCTGTCAAGTTGTCAAAGAAGGAACGCATGATGCTCTCTAGCATTCTGCTACAACACAATTTGAAGTGTATGAGTATATATCACAGCGATGCTATACATTTCCCATCATGCCATGCTGGACTGAGTAGTTCAAGTTATCTTAAGAGCAATACAAAAGCAGCTTTTTTGTGGGTGTCCTCAATGAACCTGAGCAGAGAGAGTTCATTAATTAAGATTATCTCTTTGTGCATGTGTTGCAGCTATGTTAGGCTTCTGCACTCCACCTACTGTATACACAGAACTAGATAAACATCTGTCTTTCAAATGTTTCAGCGCTAACGTACCTGTACATCCGTGCGTTATTTACGTTGACATTGATTCATGCATAAGAGGGGAATGAAGAGTCAATTATAATGTCATGTCTTGCATGAATTAAGTTTACACTACCCCCTACTCTATGATCTGCTCTGTTGCATATGTTTCATTTTTATCTCTTAGGTTTCTGAAAATGTACAAATATAGGAACAAAATTAAATATGAATACAGACATAAACATCTTTAAAGTTTAGCATAATGGTCTTTATTCAATCACAACCTCAGTCACATTCTCCTTTGATCTAATTGTTAAGATGTTAAACGTGTTCTCTCTCTCCGCTGTCGTTCAGCTTTCATTTCACTACCCGAAAATTCACAACCCAACTACATTACCCCACCGTTCAACGACTCACCTGGACACCTCGAATGAAATCGTTCCATCAGAAGGTTTGTTTTCGTTTCATCAGCCCAACATCTAGCTCCATGTTTTTGGATATACAGTTTGAATCATTAGTAGTATTTCAACTTTCCCTGCTCCCAGCCTCCTGCGTTCTCAGTGAATATGGTGTTCATGCAGTCTTATGAAAGGTCACCTTCGCAGAAAGGGATGGGATTCTTTTTGGCTCCTCTCCATAATGTGAACAGGAGGCCTCGCCCTTCTTTTTCACATTTTTACCATGAACACCATAATGATCCCAGAAACATCTCTAAAATAACTGCATTGTTTAGTTACACCCTAATTCCTCTCCTTTCTGACTGCATTGCGTTCTTTCCCTCTGTCTATCTCCACAGTGAACCAACCCTCCCCCCTTTTCATTCAATTAGGAATCTTTACAGGAAAACAACTGTTATGTGTGTTTCATGTGTGTGTGTGTGATCGCGCGTGTGTGTGTATGTGTGTGTGTGCGTGTGCTTGTGGGGGGTGGAGGTCAGATTCACTTGTGGCGTTGGAATGTGAGATAGAGTCTGAATGAAGGTTTCGTGCCCTTTAGTGTGTGCCGTGTGGGCGGCTGCTGTTGCTGCCTTCCTCTGTGTGAGTTGTGTGTGTATGCGTGTGTTCTTTGTGCTGCAGGGTGTTTGCGCCCTCTCCACCTCCACACCCCTGGGAAAGTGTAACAGGTGTGCCTTCCAGCGCAGCGGTGGGTCGGCTGGGTGTCCTCACCTCCCTCAGGGTGCTGTGGCCCAGCACGCATCCTTGCCATGGAATCAGCCCTTGACCACCAGCCTCTGGCTGCAGCGCTATTTCTTAGAAAAAAGGCAAAGAATGCAGTAGCTAATTACCACATTACCATGACAATAAGCCAGCCGGATCACACACATACAACCCTGAAAACATAGTTTCAACACAGTGCTGCAGGCACCAAGAAATTCGCAACACACTTCCCGCCTCTGTACCTGCGCTCTCAGAATTAACCAGCCTTACTTCCTGTAAAGCTAGTACAAACCAAGTTCTTACAATAGGGGAGGAGCCATATTTTATGTGTCAATCAATTTGATCAAAGGGGATTGAGAGGCTGTTTACACGCACGGTTTTCAGAAAGAGCTGGGAGTATGATTTGAGACCGCTGTGCGACCCGATTTGAGCCGCACGACTGTCGGTCCAAATTCAAGGTTTGTTGGGCGTCATTCGTGTACAGGGCATCGTGAGGATCGCTCAGCAGCCCATGTCATCAGTCGCCAGGCTTTCACGCATTTTTAAATAGATAATTAATAGTAGTCATAAAGTAGGAAGTGCAGGTTATGGCTGTTAAAATTGCAATTCAAAAAAGAAAAAGAACAGTTCTTAGCTGGTAAGGCGTTGCCAGCTATCAAGTTAACCCTTTATATAGTAAAAACGTGGCTCGCTTAGATCCAATCTTCTCTGCTAAATGGACCAGTCATACTGTCCATGGCGTCCGCAGTCACTTTGTGCATTGGATGCACTAGGAGAAATCCTTGTAGGTCTAATGCTCTCGGCCTCTTGAGCCAGCAATTGTACATAAACAAGATTATGAAACCCAAATGATTTAATTCCATTTGTTTTATAATTCTTGTGTATTTTATAATTACTTTAATTCCGTTGTTTTATAACGTAATTGACTTAAGATTTTATGGACTCATATTTGCAGGCACCTATTCTGGAGGTTTCGACACAAGGCAGCTTCATTTCTGTATAAAATTGCAAACTTTTGTTGGACTTTTTGTTTACATGGCAACAGTGTTTTTTGGAGCCGGAAAATGTAAACTTTTGAAAACAGGGGGGTATTTCAGGTAACTCCTAGTTGGTTAAGCCTGAGATGAGGGAAACTCTGGGTTTCCCCTTCCAGAAAGCAGGATAAATTGAGCTCTTAGTCAGTTACCAAAGTAACTTATTCTGTGAATCTAACCCGCTCGCTGGCAGATTTACTTCAAGGAAGCCCGAGGTTGTTCCTGACTCCTCCCCCTTCTGAGCCTGAAGCGGAGCTGTCAGACGGGACGTGGCCTTCAATCATTTGTGACGTTAATAGATTGAAACGGGGCAGGACTGAGATCCAGATTGTCTATGCTTTTCTACTATGATTTATCTGAAGGAAGTTTTCAAACCAAACATCTCAATCATCTCACACGTCTCTCACACCCGAGCAAAGTTTTCGCGTTGCTCTTTTTTCTTTTTCTTTTTTTTTAAAAACAGAAGCCTGTCCTACAACATTGGGGAATATTTGATATTAAAGCTACTTAAAAAAGAGCCACTAACTGATTATATAAATATCTTTAAAACCAAAGTGAGACATAATCTGGAATTTTCCATCCTTAGAGTTTGCAGCCGTTTCCGCTGACCAGGCTAGTTTTCTCTCCTTCTTTTTTTTCTAAATATCTGTATGTGAGCGCATTACAACTTCCTGCTCCTGAAGTATGGCGACTCACTGGTTGCCATGGTGAATCAAGTAAGTATTTTAGCACCAGTGATGATGGCGTGACCCACTCAGAATTGATAAACCAACTCAGGGCAGCGGTTTGAAACAGAATATCCTGAGTTTCTCATCTCAGGCTCGGTCAAGCCATAGCTCAAACACTAACTCAGAGTTTGCTAAGCCCACTTCTTGAAATACCCCCCAGGTCTCAGACCATTATGTTTTGAAAACACCACATCCCTCTCATCACTCTGCTTAAACTGACAAAACACAACTCTTTGATAACAGTGACATTACAGACTCACTTCATTCGTTGTTGTTACCATTTCATCCGAATAGCATTGCACAGACAGAGCAACAATATAAACAATGTCGGATTATCTCCTTTTGTTTGTGGTGCCGACTCGGTTGAGTTTCTTAGCGCTTCTCTAGCAAAGGTATCGATTGCGAAATATTTCGCCACCAACTTCTAACCTGGCAAACATATTACTGAGTTTTCAGTTGTTTCTCAGATCTGTGTATGAGAATAATTTTCATGTCTTCTGAATGCAGACCTTTTTTTAAAAAAAAGAGAAAAAGTCCCTCTTTCAGCTTAAAGAGTGTTGTGTCGTTAATGAGCCTGAAAAATTTTGATGAATAATTAATAAATCTTAAGATTCACTGTTGGGGGCGGCTGTAGATCAGGGGGTAGAGCGGCCGACCTCCAATCAGAAGATCCGAAGGTAGCTGGATCGGTCTACTTGTCGTAGGGGTCCTTGAGCAAGAGTGAGACCCTAGCTCCCCGGGCGCTTCAAAGGGGCTAGCCTGTGTTCCCTCAGGGATGGATCAAATGAAAATAATAATTTCTGTGTATGAATGTATGTGATAAATAAAGGATTTCTTCCTCTTACAGTATTACATTTTTTCTCACTTCTCTCTGATGTCTGGGATTTCAAATTGTTGATTTCATGAAATGAGTAATTGAATAAGTCTGGCTTTGTAGAGTTTGCAATATTTAATTTTTTTTATTCTGGGAGACCATTGATACAGTTAAGTTATTTGCAAAGAGAAATGGTCAGAAGATAAATCAACCATCAAAATAGCTGTTAAGAAGAGGATTTCTACCACAAGGTCAGTTTAGTAGATTCCTGATTCATTTGACCTCCCTCCTTCTGCAAAGGAGTTTTAGTAATTATTATGGGTTTATTTGAGCACTTCTGGATTATGTTCACATCGCTACACCATCGAAGTGAGTGAAGTCTGATTTTCTATCTTAGTCTGGAGAAAATCTCCTTTTGTTTCAGAGCTTAGTGAACACATGAATCATATTTTACACACATTTCCCCTTAACAAATGATACATATTTACTTAGGTCATGTGACATGAATGGCAGCAGTCAGATTCAAAATTGTATCGCATTTTTTTTTTTCTAGCATGCATCCAAAGCACAGGAAAAACCAAAATAACTAGATGAAAACAACATTTCCATCTATCAGCTTCCACAGTCTGGTTGTGAGCATGTATACATTCTCTACTAGTGTGTCCATTTCAGTTTGAATTACAGCAGGTGTTCCACAAACCTGATGTTGTGGTTGGTGGTGACGCAGATGTCACAAAAGCTATCAGTAGCTATGTTTCCAGTATTCTGTTGAGAATCATTTCAAAATCCCAATCAGAATAAAAATATGTAGAAACAACTTATTCAGAACAAAACCACCCAAACCAACTGACCTTTGAGTTGGTTTAAGAGGTTAGTGGAAACCATTTGATAAATCAATTAAATCAAACAATTGTACTTTGTAAACAGCGGCCAAGATTATTTTTTTGCTGTGTTCGGTCTGCTCCTGCCAAGGGTTATGACATAGAGTGTGTGCAGGATGGCGACTTCCAGGAAGAATTGTACCACAGGGAGTTTGTTTTTAAAAGAAAGTCTCAACAAATTTAACATTATGGGGGAAAAGAAGGAAATAATGAATGAAAAATAAACTCTACAAACAAGTCCAGAAAAACTGGCAGTTGATAGCAAATTAAAAGATGCCTATTACATGGATAAATCCCACAACATTTAAAATGTATCCGATCGACCCACATCCGTTTTTTTGCAGTGATGAATGATGTAATTGGAGGAAGACCACTGTCAAGTGTTGCTAACCATGATGTGGATCTGGGTGTTCAGGATGAATAGCGTGAAGAGTTTCTGCTTCGGACGTTACTTTGGATGACGGGAAAATGACCCTAATGATTTAATTCTATTTGTTTTATAATTCCAGTTTATTTTATCATTTAATTTAATTCCCTTGTTTTGTAATTTAATGGACTTAAACTCTTTGTTAAACTTTGTTAAACTCTGGTGAGTTTAACAAACAACCCAGCCTTACTAAAAAATGAATGTTAAGTAACTTTGCCCAGACTAATACCACTGAAGAACCGGTACAGATGTCTTGTGCTCGCCTTCTCTCTCTCATACTGGGAGTAAGCGTTAGCTATTATAAAGCTGCTTCTTGATTTAAAGCATCACAGTAACAAAAATAACTGCCTTGAACAGACGACAGACGCACATCTTCTGATAAAACACTGGCACATGTCACACAGCTTAAATGCAATATCACATGTAATCACAAGATTCTATAAGGTCACAATCGTGTGAATAGTTGACGAGGTATTTTAAGTCAGGAGGCCAAAAAAGGTCCGTACGCCTGGTGGTTAAATTTTGAGGGTTATCCGGAAGATATTGGGTATCCAGTATCATTTTATTAAATCCTTCTATGGTGGCATCATGACCTACTTCTTCTCCATCTGGTTAGCTTGGTATGATGATGATGTTTCTGTCTTTTAAATCCTTTCAGCGAAGGTCTATGTAAATAATGATTGGATGTTTATTTACAGAACTCTTAGTTGAGTGAAGAATCAGAATAAAAAATGAAGTTATATCATAAGTTATATTATATCCCTCGCTGTGATGATAGGCTTATCCTCAGCTTCCAGTTTGTCTGCTCTAAGTTTTCTGACAATAAACTAATTCATTACTGTTTCTAAAGCCTTTTTTGTTTTTCAGTATTCTTTAGACTTTGATCGCACCTTCTGAGAATGTTTTATATGCTACTGTTCCAGCGGTCAACAATAAAGTTTCACTCCCCACAAGGGTTGTCGGCCATAAAGAGATGACTTTTCTTTAATTCAAATAGCAATTTGTTATTTTGAAAATGATATAGGTGCTTTAAAACTTCAGATGATAATATTCCACATTAAAGAAAATAACATGCAGAAAGCTTTATCCAATCTATAAGGGTTTTATACAATCCATAAGCGTTTTATACAATCTATAAGGGTTTTAGTGATTCCTATAATTATAAAATGTTTGACGTTCTTTGGAGCTGGACAGTTTTCTTCCTCATTTCACCACACTAGTAGTTGCTTTAGCAAAACTTCCAGACCGGAACCTTGAGATTCACAAAAATGTACTTGTCATTGAAAGTTGCCTTTGTTGTTTGAGTCCTTAACAGATTAATTTGGATGGAAAGAGGCTCTGAAATAAGAGGTGCGACATAAGAAAGGCTTATTTTCAGAGGCAGGGCTCATAGCATGCCTCGTCAGTACCCTGAGCTTTAGGCGGCTCCTGAAGTTGTGTTTGCAGTGCAGGGAGAGGAGCCAGCACAGATGGTTAGGTACCAAAGGCAGTGGACTTTTTCTCATGCCTTTAAATGGGAGCGCTCTCTTTCTTAGCTAATATTTAGCTCCTTCAAATGCTAATGGAGTGGTTTCGCTCTCCAAGGTTAGCATAACAACTATGAGAAAGCCTTTAGATCTCAGACATTTGTTTACCAGATGAAAGAGCCTGCACATCGTGAGAGCAGAGAGTCAGGGCTCTCAGCAGTATATCTCCGGAACTACCCCCAGTCAATTTCAAGTTACGAGGCTGCACTATTTTCTGAGCTTATTTCCAACAACATTTATTTTCCTCTCTGATAATTGTGAGAGGAAACCGTTGCCATGCTTTAATGCAATGTCACATTTTAAATGTGTGTGTGTGTGTGTTTGTGCGTGCAGGGGAAGTGGGATTTTTGTATAATAATAAATAAAAGCTTGGAGATTAGAAAACTGCAGAACTTGAGTGGTTTGCTATGATCAGAAAAGTTACAAAAACAAACCCGCAACACTGTATGTTTTTGTATTAATTATTTACAGCATATTGCATTACTATTAAGATTATCGCAAGAGGAAGCTGAAGGTTTTCTGAGACTTTATTGCTTTTTTGGTCTGTTTGTAGACAATCAGGGCGTCCAAAAACCAGGAATTTTCTTCATAAACAAGGGAATTTATGTTGCAGAATGTTTCTGCCTTTAGAAAAACACGGTTTGTGTTGTATCCACTTGCTGCTTTGATTCTGTTTTTAGTTCCATTTGATCTTATGTTCAGTGGAACAAAAACTATTTATATCACCCAGGAAACACCTATGAAAAAAAACTGAAATAAAAATAAAAATGCCACATTGAAAAAAGAACTAACAGACTTAGTTTTGATCCAATGTTATTGATGTGGGCTAGTTCTGTGACTTAAAAAACAATTTCCTTCGTGTGGGAGAACAAAAGACAGAATGACCCATAAAGTTGTCCTCTATAAGTAGCTGCGTTTCCCCCCCTCAACAGTTTCAGGGGTAAACAACTCATATTATACATCAAAACTGTAATAAAGCACTATCTTTCCAGCATCTCCGTAATGTATTATTCACTTCCAGTTGCAAAGAGGAGACTCTAGAGAATGGTTAAGAACCCACTACAATATTTATGTACTTTGCTGCAGTGCTGTAACACACACACACATGCGCACACACACACACACACACACACACACACACACGCACACACACACACACACACACACACACACACACACACACACACAATCCTGTCTAACCCTACAGTTAGCTGCCAAGAAGACCTCTGTAGATTAATGGAATAAAACTCTTAACACCTATCTGACACTGTTAGCATATTTTTTCTGAAATGTGCCGGACTGTAGTTGGTAAAAGCCGGCTGTATTTTGTCCCTGGTGTTACTACTATCAATTTCTCCCTGGTGTTGGCCCTCATACTGCAGATTGTTTATGTCTGTTTCAGGATCCAGGCCAGCGATGACTTCTTTCACTAGGGATTTCTGTGCTCAGAGCATTCTCAGGGATGATCTATTTGAAAATAGCAGATAGAAAACAGATTCCTTAGAGAAGCTATATATAGTTTAGAAGAGGCTCTGAAAGTGCTTTTGATTAAAGTATGTCCTATGTAAAGCATCAAACTCCTTAAAGAGAGAGGGCTTTAACTTTGCAGATCATTAATGGTAATGAAGCATGCTGTATGGTAATGATAGAGACATTGCAGGTCATCAGAAGAACATGATGATGGCTGCTCTATTTGACTAATGAGACAGAAAGCTTGGGCATCTATGTGTGTGGATAAAACTTGTACAGGTAATTTCCCTTGAAAGTCAGACCTGAACCCAGGCATGCTTGGGTTCGCTTTGGCTTCATCAAGGGTCTAACTTAAAATATTCCAACCTTGCTGACATCCTAAAATGTATTTAAATATATTCAAAAAGGAGTTGAGCAGCAACTTATTATGTCGCAGAAAAGTCGGGGCTATTATGGAATCCTCTGTCGCAGTTTCTTTGGGTTAGCGCGATAACTCAAAACTCAAAAGACTTTATATCATGGATCATTTTGATCCATGATATACATTTTTTACCCACATGGCCCTTAGTGCGAGGAAGAACTGGATTGTCGGTTTTATATTTCGGACACTAGAGGAAGCTTTATTTCCAAAATTGTCAGGCTATAATTTCTCAGCAGTTGGTCCAATTTCGTCCAAATGTGGTGCCATTTAATAAACACGAGAAAAGCTATCTCGTAAATATACTCCTTTTCTCCAATAGTTCATATTTAATAAACGGGGCTTTTTTCTGAAAAAAAGTTTCCCGGACAGAATGCAAGAACTATATCACTTTTCATTTTCAAATGTTATTCACTAAGCTTGGGAAAGCTTAGTTGTATATTTCTGACACTAGGAGGAGCTTTATCTCCAAAACGCTTTTGAGCCAGCATTTCTCAACCTTTGGTCCGATTTAGTCTAAACTTGTTCCAAGTGTATCTACATGAGGAGATATATATATATATGTGAGGTATATGTATGTATGTCACATTTTACTTTAATAGCTCATATTTTATACATTAGGGGGAGATTTTTCTTACGCCAAACACTGTTTCTTAGACAGAACTCAAAAACTATTTCATGGATAAAACTTTATAAATGATGGAACTCACAGCTCGATTCCACTGGGAACGTTGCGGTTGCGTCCTGATGATTTCGCAGTAGCCCTCTGGTTTTGCTCCACCTTGAATCCACACCGGGAGTGTCTCAGAAGCGGGGCGTCGACGCCTGCCTGTTTTTTTGACTTGGTCAGATTTGTCAGATTTGGTTACTTTATTTTGAAATTTGACCTGATGCTCTGTTGTTTCAGTTCCTGACTTCCTGTCCGATTCCATCTGCTCTGTTGAAATTGACTCGCTTTCCATCAAAAATAGACTAGGGGCCTATTTTTGGCAAAAGGGGGCTCAAGCCATTGCCGGGATTCGCTGTGGCGTGTCTGGTGGAGTCACAGACATTTTTTTGAATTGCGTCAAACCGGGAATAACTAGATTGATTTCAGGGAAATTGGGCTGTATAATTCTGACACTAGGGGGAGATTTATCTCCAAAAGTTTCTCCGGCATAATATCTCAACCGTTGATCCGATTTTGTCAAATTCTATGCATATGAATCGACTGGATGAGATCTACATTGTGTGAATTGTGTTTTGTTCTTAGAGTTTTTCTTTTACTCACTAGGGGGATCCTATTTATGAAAAATACTGTGGACCAAACCTTACATTCAATTTAAGGAGTTTGATCAGGGGAACTGACTTCATCATCCAGGCGCATCACAACAGTGAGTTCAGTAGAGACCTGAAGCAAGACAAAGAAAATGTGGCAGCTCTTTACAGTGGGGTTAAATCTCTACAGGGATCCATCATGCCTTCTCTCTGTGTGTTTTGAAATTCAAACTAATTTAAAAGATGCCTGACTATAAATATTCAATCACTTGCCAGAAATTTGGAAGGTATTTTATTTGCTCAAAAGTGACAAAATCAACAAAAGCCAGTGAAGATGAAGTTTGCTTTCTACGTTTGCCAGTGTGTTTGCATTTGCTGTCAAAGGGATGCCGAGTTTATGTAAATGTCTTTAAATACATTTTGTCTAGGGTGACATACCCTGAAAGGGTGCTGTGACTAAAAGAATATTGAGACACAGATCTAGAACATCAATTGAATGAGGCAAATTTAGTATTTAAGTCAATAAAGTAGTAGAACTGTAGTAGAACGGTTTTAAATCTAAATAAAGCTAAAAAGAAGAAATGAAAAAGTAAAGGGAAAAAAATCCTCAGGTGAACTGACAAGATACAGTCAGGACCCTGCAAACATTATATCTGAAACTTCTTCCACAGCAGTAGATGTGTAGGTCAGCGCCCATCTGAGTCAAAACCACATAGCAACTCGGGTTGATATCACCCCCGGAAAAAATTTAAAAATTAAATCAAATTAAAAAAAAGATGAAAGAAGGTTTTAATTATCTTGAGTTCTTATAACTGCAAAATACTGTGAAGAACTTGCCAGTTGTTAGAAGTTCTCATTTTAAAATAATAAATGATCTGATATAATTTGATGTAAAATGTTCATGCCATATGCTGCTACAGGTGTGAAGTTTGATTAAACCTTTTAGTTGTTTGTTTGTTTTTTTTAAAGCATTTTCAGCAAAAATACGCATCTTTGTTTTGGGAGTGGTGTTGGTTCTCCCTTTCTGTGTCTGTCTCTTTATAACGCCAGAGTCCATGATTCAATATCTCCGGATGTGATCAACTCTCGCCACTCTGCACATCCTGATAAATAAAAGCTCTTCGTCAATGAGTCCAGATTGAGCGGCCTGATATTTTGCAGCTAGGGAGTCTATTGTGGTTATTTCAGCGTATTTGAGGTCAGGGCTTTCAAGGAGCTCTCTGCTCATAGCTTGTATGGTAAATGAATACGAGAGAGTGACTGCGGCAGAGATTGTGTGTGTGTACGTGTGTGAGTGTGTGAGTGTGTGTGTGTATGAGTGTGAGAGGGAGGGAGATAGGAAGATAGTGGGGGAGCACACTTTTGCACGCAGACAGAGAGTCTGGCCCTTTGTGCTGATGTGTTCGGTGACCTTGTGCTCTCAGCAATGGGACTCTATCTCCACTCACACAATAGAACAGCAAAATAGGATTCTTAGATACATCAGCACACATTGGAGCCTGAGACAGGATCTCAACGATGCAGTGGGCCCGACATCAAGTGTGTGTGTTTCTGTGTGCATTAATGGAAAAGCAGAAATAGAGAAAAAGGAGTGCCCTCTTTCACGACTGCTGAAAGGCCATGGCAGAGCCTCAGGGTGCTTATTTTATTATTTTTCCCACACTGTGTGGGCGAGCTGCAACATACAGGCTGCTAAGAGAACATTTAGATTTAGAACCAAGGTGTTGTGCTCCAGTCAAAGTGCCTTGAAGTGCTGCTTCCTGAAACTGAAGAGACATTTCAGTTTTCAAGTTGTCAAAGTGATGCTTGTGATTGTGATAATAATTGAAACGCTACAAGAACGGGATGCAAAAAAATTCCTGGAGATGTCTCATAATCTAATCACAACATTCACATTCCATGGGCCACAAGCTTCCATTAAAATCTGTTGAGAATTCAAAGACATATTCTGCCAACTAACTTCAGCCATAAATCAAAAAGCAGAAGTTACCAAGTACCTTATTGTGAAAGGAAGAGATGTGACTATAAGATCAAATATGGAGGCAGAATAATACACGAAAGTGGAACAAACAACAGACAGAGTAGCTTGTTTTCCACAGTTCAATGTAGATTGTAATAAAAGACCAGCCTCATGAAACTGTTCGCACAGCTTTTAATATTGGCTGAAATGATGCGTCTTATTGGTACCCTCATTTTAAACATCAAATAAAAGAGTGTCTTGCTTTGCATTGATGTAGATCACCATTCCAGCTGTCACGTCCAAACATTTTGAGATATTCTGACATATTTTAATATTTATTAAGGGCCTTTGGGCCCTTAATCTATGAAATAAAAATAAATGCCTGAGCCATTTCGTCCAAAAAAAAATGGTCTTAAATTAATCTAAAATTAATTCAAATGGCCAAGCATTTGGTAAAAGAACAATTATTTCAGATTCTTTCCTTATTTATATATTATTACTTCGGGCTTCCTATGGACATTCATATCATTTTAGGACCGAGTGAAAGGAATTAAAGAAGATTGTGGATATGTGAAAATAAGCCTCTACAAAGTCTTTGTCTCTCAGTCTCTTCAAGAATATTATGATAAAAGGACATCCTGCCTGAGAAGTAGCAAGATAAATTTCCTATGGAGTCAGACAGTGGCGGTGGTGGCCAATGACTCTCTTGAGATTGAAGGTTGATGAAATGAAGTTGGTGGAACTATAATAACTGTGTGGTAATGGGGGGTTAGAAGGTGCACATCTAGACGCAGTGAACCATTTAAATAGTCAACAAAACGATGACGGACTAACAATGAAATTGTGTCGCAATACTAAAGAATGAGATGAGTAAGTATCTCGTTGACAGCCCCAGCCAAGAATAGCAGGAAATTAAAACAGAGCATGCTTCAAAAGGTGTGGATGACAGGATACAGATCATAAAACCCTATTATTTTTACTCTAGTGGGCATACTGCACATGATTTACATAATTTGTTATGGGAAGTACAGTAACAGTCCACCGTGAAGAATCTGACACAAGTTCAAAATACACAGGTGTTATTACAATGTGTTTTCAAGTACAGCAGGAGCCTATTCCAGCTGACATTGGGTGAGAGACGTTGACATCCTGGACAGAAGGCGCCGGTTATTACAGGGCCAACACTTAGAGACAGAAAACCATTTATGACCTAATTCACAATGACAGTCAATTCAGATGTACTTCAAACCAGAGTAGCTGGATGGATGCCACACAACAAATTTGTAACGTATGACTTGAATAAACCACAATAGTTTAATCAATTATAGGAAAAGCTATTCTTTTTTGATTCATTTCTTTTTTGAACATGTCTCGCAGGAATCCAAATCTTTTCGAAAGAGCTGTAACAAATCTTTTACAACTTAATTAGGTATATTAGCTAGTAAATACATCTGTGACAAACCTGTATTTTACAAATGTATTTATAAGCCTCCAATTTGACTTGGACAGAATGTTGTTAATGAAGCTGGATCTGCATTCTTGATTCAATTCCAGGAAGTGCGTTTTATGTCCTCTCTTTGCCCCCCATCAGGACATTTATTACACTATGAAGAAATATTGCATCCAGGCATCCACTCAGATATCTTGTTTGTAATGGAATGCACTCATCTATATTTGGTACTGTACATACATGTGTTTAGAAGTAAACATGCCATTTTCTGTTTCCTACACAGCAAAGACTTTCAGAGCATCGATCTTGTAGGAAAACTACTCTTAAGCCTTGCAAAAATCATAACATGAATTAATTCTCTTTTCACTGTTATTCAATTGGTGTCTAATATATCGAACCCCCCTCCTCTACTCTCCTCTGTCTGCTCTCCTTCTTCCCTCCATCATCGGTCCGTTTAGCTGTGATGTGATAAGACAGGTATGGCTACTCCCACGCCGGATACATCTTGATACATGGCTGGCTCTGTGGCGCATAAACCCCAAGGTCTTTGTGCTCCTCACGTTGTGCAGATCAATCTCTTAGGCAGGTTCCCAGGAGGAACACAAAGCCTTACAACTGAGACACCACTGTCCCTCAGCGAGAGAGAGAGAGAGAGAGAGAGAGAGAGAGAGAGAGAGAGAGAGAGAGAGAGAGACTGAGGCAGGGGCAGCAAGAGGACGACAAGGAAGGAGATGAGGGAGATGGCAAATTTGGAGGGGGGGTAGGGATTAAGTCTTTTCTTCCAGGATAAGGAGCTGTCTTTAGGAGAAAGACAGTGAGAGGCTCTCTTGGTGGAGGAGCAGGTTTGATCCTTCGGCCTCCCCCATCTCATTTTACTCTTCCTCTCTCTCCTCTTCCCTCCCTCCTTCTCTCTCCTTCTTCCCTCTTTTGTGATTCTCTCCCGCTCACTGTAATCCAACGTGACACAGTTACAGATGGTCTATCAATGCCAAAGCCCATCAGAGCCCTGTTGAGGGGCCTGCTGGGGGCCTGATAGGCTGTCCAGCACCCTGCCTGCGCGTGTGTGTGCACGTCCATGTATGCATGTATGTGTGCACACCTTCTGTTGCTCCCCCCTTTCTCATCTGGGACCAACCAAGACGGCCAACACATCACACAGCCGCAGCTTTGATGTCAGTCACAGGATGGATATATGTGATATATATACGCTACAGGGCTGTATGTCAAAACCACTCAGGGCAACTGCATTCTGCCTCCACCCACTGGTGTTCATGGGATGCAGGAGGGAAGAAACCAAGCTGACACTCTGACGGATGGGTGTGAAGTGGTGTGTTTATGAGAATAGGTCTACTGTGCCAAACTCACCAAAGAAATGGAATCCCAGAGGAAATACCTTTCACTATATGTCTTGTGCCTTACATCCACCTCAAGTCTCAGATCTCATTGCTACGTATCTGAATAGGTGAAGCCTCCTAATTGAACCTGAAGGTAGAAACGATTTCTTATGTTAATCAAGTACTGAGCACAAAATATGCTTGCATATTTGATAGGGTTTGTATTATATGCATATAGAATTGAACCTATACAAAGGGACAATGTATTCCTCATTCTGAATATGATAATAAATATGCTAATCTCGAATAAGGAACTGACAGCCAGTTGCCCCTAATGAAATCTCTGCCCTTCAGAGTCGCGGTACAGATGAAGACATAATGTGCATCCAGTTTCATTTTGATATTTTGATATTTCTTTATAGTTTAATATTCCTCAATTATTATTTTGAATGGTTTTTAAATCGTATTAAAAAAAAGTGATCAACAATGAATTACTTTAAGCATAAACTCGAATCTGAAAGCCTGAAACAAACTTATTAAAATAAATCATCAATTCCTCCTTCCATTTGTTACCGTGGCTAATTTTTAACTTCTTCCTACTTCTTACTTGTTTTGCTCATTTACAGCCAGTAGTACCTTTCTGTAACTGGTTAAAAAATAAAAATCATCGAACAAACCCTGGATCAGTTTCATCTGGTCCAAGTCCACCTATTCTTGTCAGATTTAAGTACGGCTGTTTGATCGGGAATTTGATCCTGTTAGTCTGCTATCATTCACCTTTAATACAGGCTATGGTTGATCTATATCAGCATTTATTGAGTTTTTCCAGTGGGGCATCCATGTCAAATATCTTGTAGTTCCTTATACATTCTCTTTAAATTGATCTAAATGTAATCAACTTTTTCAGACAGTCATCCATCTTTAGCTTTACATTTAATTAAACATATTTAAAACTCAGCCAATCGAACCTTTTCATTTCTATCTCATGATTTACTGGCATGACAGTCAGCACCTCAGACGCTGAGGCCGTTGCTCTCTGCTGGAAAACATCGGATTACTCCCTTCGAATTGGGGATAGTTTGCTGCCTCAATGGAAATATTTATTATTTATATATATTGGTGTCTTGTTCTCGCGTGATGGGAAAATGGGCCGTATGATAGTCACAAGCCAGTGTAATTCTGGTGCCGGTCTCACACCCGGATACATGGGGAGTTGTGTGTCAGGAAGAGCATCCGGCCAAAAAGCCTTTGCCAAATCAATATGTGCAACATGAGAGATGATCCGCTGTGGTGACCCCTAAAGGGAGAGGCGAAAGAAGAAGAGGAAGACTTTGTGGAACCATCTGCAGTAATGTTTCGGTGGGTCGGTTTGCTTTGGTGGGAAGATCAGTAGAAAATTCTGCCGGCCCTCAGACCCAACCAGGAGAGGAAATGAAGTTCTCCTTGTCTGCAATGCTGCTGCACTTCACCTTGTTTTGTTTTTTTCTTCTTAAGAGTAAATCATTGTCATGATTAACAAACTGGTTTATCATGCTCAGGATCTCTAACAGTAGCGTATTTTGAGATTTTTGGTTACTTTTCTTTTAATAGAAGAAGAAGTGTACAGTAAAAATATGATATGAATATGAATATATATGAATGAATATATATGAAGCAAAAAATGCAACAGTGCTTTATTTCTACGTTGTTTCCAGCAATTGTAACAATAACATTTTCCCTGTGTGTATTGGAATAGGTTTGTAAAACATTAAAAACACCTCACAAGGTTATATTTTCTACACAACGGAAAACAACATATTAGAATTGATAATCAGAGAGTGAGACTCTGAATCTATCAATCATGCACTGAAGCTTAGGTGGACTACAATGTTATAGGAGGGAAAATTGACGAGGCTGTAATGGAGTGAGAAGAAAGTGTGAATTTCATATATCGTGTATATGTGATCGTGTATTTTTGTGTGCAAATGTTTGTGTGAGAGCATGACACGGCGGTGTGGGGCGTTGTCTGCCACTCAGGGCCCTGTTGTCGACTTCTGGCGTATCCCAGAATCCTATTAGGAGCAAGTCACACTTGGGTGGCACATTCATCATGGGCCCTGCACATTCAGATTGCTGTTATGAATATAATTAAAGAGGAGACGTTCAGGGCACTCACTTAAAGTTGTACGTGAGTGAACAAACACACACACACATACACAAACACACAGACATCAGTGAATGTATGCAGTATGCTTTCGTCCATATGAAACACGATCACACATATGGCTGCACATTCTTCCTTTTTACACAAGCACTTCCTCTCTGACTTGTGTCACTCTCTCCTTCTAACAAAGGTGGAGACACCCACATACACACAGACACACACACACGAGGGATTTCAGACACTTCATTTTCACCCTCCATGTGCCTCGCTTCACCACTTCAAGTACAGGCCAGCCAGCCTAATTGGGTTGACTGGTGCAGTCGGAACAGAGTCAACATTGCTTTGGTTTAAGAAGTCACAAATGGGTCAAAAAGGCGAGATCCATTGTTGGGGGTAAGTCTAGTGATCGTCTATATTTTACCGGTTCTTCACAAATCTCATGAGAATACTAGAGAGTACCCAATAGCTCACAAGTCTCTACCAAAACAGCTATATCCTCTAAACACAGGACACCAAGTCCCCAAGGTAGATATTTCCACGCAATGTTAAGAAAATTGGAATAATAGACAAAGTCCCTATCTGTAATGTTAAAGAAACCAATACATTTTATTAGTGACTCCACCCTTTATTCGATTTACAATTTACAATTGGATCCAGATAAAGTGACAAATAATGGAATTGTATGACCCTTTTTTTTGAATATATAAAAATATATAACAGGCTAATCAAGATAAAAATAATCAGACATAAATAATTCATGATGGTCTAGCACAGTACAATAATGAGCATAATAAGACTTTGGTGAGGGGTGGTGCAGGGCCGGACAGTCTAAAAGAATTGTCAGACTATTTCTATTTGGTGGAGGCATCACTGCCACTCTAGTATTCATTCTTTTTATTTTTGATTTTGTTGCTGAACAATTGTCTTTGTATTAAATGATTTAGCTTACAATTATTGTAATTAAATATGGTTTTGAATAGACTTAATGAAGTTGTTGATAACAACATGCTTGCAGTATAAGTAATATCATCATCGTCAGTCTTATGAAAACTAGCAATGGGCAAGTGGACAGCATATGTTGTCCTCTTTTAAAGGCAACCGTTTCATGCTATTGTATTATTTCTTTTTCTTTTTCTTTTTATGCAGCATTTTTAAGCACTGCCACTGAATGCTTTGCACTCCAGGTCTGCAAGGGTACTAATGGATCAGATGTGGGTGGTAGTGTAAGGCCACATGCTGAACAACAGAGAAGGGCAGCAGCTGAAATTAATTTTAGATAGATAGATAGATAGATAGATAGATAGATAGATAGATAGATAGATAGATAGATAGATAGATAGATAGATAGATAGATAGATAGATAGATAGATAGATAGATTAACCCTGGAGGTTATGTTTCAATTTCATTCATCTTCTGAATGGATTTCCACACCAAGTTAGTGGAAGGATGTTGCATCGCCCAGGAAATTTACATTCTGAAGAAGTAAAATTAAGGAATCGTTTCTTTTACATTCTATGATGGGGTGGTTTTCAACATTTTCCGTAAAAACTTTGAAATTGATTGCACAAAACTTGATGGAAGTGTGTGGCCTGGGAAAGGCGTGTAGGAGTGCTGGGCCTTGGCAGAGGCATGCACTCAATAGAGAGGCATTCCAGTTTAAGTATGGATATCATACATAGAAACTGCCAAGAATATAAAATAAGCCAATAAAAACTGTTTGTCATTACAGTGTTGTTTGGGCAACATGTGTACCTGCTTCACTCTACTTGAAGAGGAAAGCCGGCTGGACTAGTTCCTTAAAATGAAAAACAGGGCCCATTGGACGTGGATCAAACATATAAGCACCCATTTTCATATGTTGTCTAGTTCCATTGAGGATGAATAATGGACAACCAGGTCTAATATGTCAATAGCTGGGAAGTTTTCCAAAAAGGGAAAGCTCTGTATGATTTGATGTAAATAGGCAGTGATTGAGAGAGGCATGTATATGTATGTAAGCATATTTTCTGCCTCTCAGACCCTATTATATTTTTCTCACACAAACAGTAGCCTGAATGATAACATGTCTGGGCTGACTTCCAGACGTCTGAGGCCAAAAAGCTTCATTTGTCCACCTCTGAAATGCCTCATGAGACTGCAGCAGAGCTCTAATTAACGGCTGAAAGATGTGATGGCATGCTCTGTCTCTCTTTTTCCCTCACACATGCTATTACTCTTCCTTTTTCTATCTCTCTCTCTCCTTCTGTCTGTCTCTACCTCCTTTGCTTTGTCGCTGAGTGCGAGCAGGAAACTGGCCAAGACTCTCAGTGAGCCAGCATGTGTTTACCACCCTCTGAATGCGTGCCACGTCGAGAGCTCTGCCTGCCATCTGAATGCTCTGTAATATCAATAATTGATGCTCTTGAGGAGTAGTAATTAAATTAGTTAATTATGCTGGTAAAATTACATGTAATTATGAGACTGGAGGGTATGTTTAGTAAATTAGTCTCATCGATGCTCACCGTGTGTACTGATGCCAAATTTTATTCCTTGATGATTAGGTAATTTTGATACATTTCTGTTTTTGGAATTGGAAAATTGACACAATTTTGGCAAATTAAGAGAATGTTACTTGCATGTTTGTTTTTTTTCCCCCGAAGTTGAAGTTGAATGAGTTCTCAGTGACCCAGCACTATAGGTGCAAAAGTATGGAGGCCTCAGGAAAAGTATGCACCTTAAATTAAAACTTCATTGGATAAATGGGACATCTTCAAAAACACTCAAAAGCTTCAAACCATAGCTATTTTATCTGTAAAGCAAAGAAAATTCTTGGCTTTGGTAATAGAATGAATTCACGTATTGCAACATATCCCCAAAATCCTGGAGAATGGCCGAACTTTATCCTTCCCAGGAGTTGCCCATGGTGAGAGGCGTCGAGCGCGTGTCGGAAAAGTCCCCGTCTGAGTGCCTCTGTGTTGGAGTTTTCCCTGGAGAACGAGAGGGTCGCCTCCATGCAACTGACGATTGCAAGCGAGAAGGCTCTGACTGTTGACGGTGCCCACGCACCAAAACAATAGTTCAGAGTATCCGGCAACAATGGAGAAACATGAAAGGGTGTGATTAAGAGAAACGGTCTGCCTGATCTAAACCAAAATGGTGCTTTGTTTTTGGACTCCTGTACTAGTCATGGACTGTCCATAACAAAAACCATGTTCGAGCGTAAAATGGTTCACAAGTGTACTTGGTGGCAGGCAACACCTTTGTGGTTGTATCATCAGATCTGCGGCAGTATGTCTTGAACACTCTGGTGAAGAGAGGAGGAGGGCTTACCACTGGTCACCACCTGGTGATGAGTTGGATCAGATGGCGAGGGAGGCTGCAGGACAAACATGGTAAACCCAGACGAGTTGTTGGGGTGAACTGGGAACATCTAGTGGAATCACCTGACTGTCTGGTCTTCAGCGCATACCTCCAGAGAAACTTCCAACATATTCTGGGGGAGGTTGGGTGCGTGGAATCCGAGTGGGCCATGTTCAAGTACTTCATTGTGGAGGCAGCTGCTAGCAGCTGTGGCCAAAAGGTTATCAATGCCTGTCGGCGGTGGACACCAGCGTTGAAGGAGGGTGTTAAGCTGAAGAAGGAGGCCCTCAGACTTGGAGCTACTGAAGCAGCAGACAACAAAAACCAACCTCCAAGATGGAGGTGCTAACTAGAAGGGCCGCTGCTTTGGAAGTAGCAGAATCAAAAATTCGGGTGTGCGAGGAGTTTGGGGAAGCAAACGGAGAATGATTTTTGTTTGGCCCCAAACTATTTCTGGCAAACTTTTTCGACGGCTCAGGAAAGGAAAGCACAGCTTGGCCCAGGCTGTGAAAAGCCAGACAGGAGGACTGCTTACCTTTACTGAGGATATCATCGGACGTTGGAAAGAACACTTTGAGGAACTTCAGTTCGATGAAAAATGAAAGATTTATACAAGATTAATTTCTAACCTTGTAAGTTAAGTTAGTATGTTTTAACACAGTAGGACAGCAGACATATCATCAGAATATATCACACTGCCGTACACAGAAACACTGTTTCTGATCTCACTTTTCTAAACATAATTAATGGTTTACATGGGCATTTTTGCTAATGAGACTTCTTACCCCAATAGAAAGACATGGTAGGCATCTCATCAAAAAAGTCAAATCAAATGAATATACTCCAAAAAAAATAACCCCTGAGCCATTTTTCTGTACAAACATGTCTAAATATGACGCACTGGGCGGAGGCTTTGTGTCAATAACGGCAGTGAATGCCTGCAGGCTGCGGACCAACTCTCCCTTGTTTGGCTTTGCGCTATGGAAGGAGGCTTATCTGTAATCCCTGCCATATTGCAGCATCAGATTTCCCCCAAGATCCCCTAAACAGCTTGTCATGCTCCTACTTGTGAAATAAACGGCATATTGTCTAGACCAGGCTGAATGCACAGACAAACAACAAGGCTTAAAAACACTATGTACTGTAGTTAATGAGATTAAACTCACTGCCAAGGAAGTCTTTGCTCTATTAATTGTTTCAAGATCATCTCGGAGTCATCGACAAATGTTTCCAAAAGAAAGATCCAGGGATCTATCAATAGGTGATTCTAGCCTAGTTTCTTTTTTAAATAGAACAGGATATTAACAGCAGTAGGGATGCAAATACTCATGCATCGACATACAGTGTTAAGAAAAAGTATAAGGTAGTCCTCAAGGTTTCTTTCTCTTTGTGTGTTTATCTCATAATAAAACAAAACATTACAACATTAAACAAAGCTTAATATAAAGATTTAGGTTATAAATAATAACTGGAGAGTGGCGAGGAGAACGGCACTGCTAACCCAGAAAAACATTCTCAACATCCTGATGACTCTCAGATCTTTCCAGAGAATATTCTGTTAAGTGATCAGTGGAAACATGAATTGTTTGGAAGACTGGGGTGTAAACCAAACACAGTTTTCCAGGAAAAGAACATTATAATTAATTGTTGCTACTAAGGAAGGCCTAATCAGATATAAAGTTCAGGCTGGTGATCACTTTTTCCATTCTTGTGATTCAGGTATCGGATAATTCTTTTGCCTTATTAAATAAAAAGATAAAAGATTTCTCAGTTTGTTTTAAAGTAAAATTTAGTTCAACACTTCACTTCACACAAAAATAGAAGAATACAGGAGGGACTCCAATACTTTTTTTTTAAAGCGCGTAACATTGAGAGCATATCAATGATCAGAAAAAATATCGGTTCACTCATCCTCCTTTGTCATGATGGGAGAGCTGTGGAGGTGTCAGAGACTGTCGGTGTCTAACTTTGCCTCAGGCTGGATTCCTTTAATTTATGTTGATAAAGAATCGCAAAGTGTTACCATCTCTCGAGAGATGCCCTGGCAAGTTAATTGCATTCTTCTTGTTACCAACTCAAACACTGACAAACACATATAGAAGTACAACCTTTTCCTTTGGGATGATGAACATTTTTAGATCCATTCAGTTAATAAATGTGACAGCCGGATTCATGGTATCAGACAAACACTGCAGCTGGAGAAGGGATTTGGTTTGAATGCAGAGAAATTATGTCATATAGATGCATGTGTCTTGACAGGCAGAATAACAGGCTGACTGAGCATAGAGAAAACAACTGACACAGAAATCCCTCTCTCATCCCTCCTTCCACCCACGTGTGTCTCTCCGAGGCTCCTCTTATGTTCATTTTGGGTGGCTGTGATGTGACCTCACTCATCGTAAGTGACACCAAAGAGACAAGTTTCAGAGTCAGATCCCGTTTGTAGATTTGACATGAAATACAAGATATCCTCCTTACATTGACTACTCTCCTCTATTTTCGCCGTCTCTCCTGCCCTTGTTTATTTGTTCCTTATTATTATTATTTTATTTCATTATTTAATTTTCTTCATTCACCCAGCACTTTTCAAATCAAATATGCCAAAGGGGCTCACACTGTTAAGATATGATAAAACATTAAACGAGAAAAAGCACAAACCTCGGCCAAGGCACACCAGTACCTTAGGTTTAGGGGAAATTCGAGCTTATTCCAAAAATTAATGTCTGACTTATTGCCTACCTCTTAATCTACAGACAACTCGAACAAACTCTGTGAATATTTCTAAAATACTCTGTAGCCGGTCATGTCCTGCACCTTCCACTTCAGCGTCTCTGTCCCAACTGCTGAGCCCCCAGCCCCTCCCCAAAAGAAACATCAAAGGAATGAAAGGAACAGAGGCAGCAATAGCCACATTGTGATGTTGCAACTCCAAACAGCTTATTCATTTTTATTTGATTTGATGTTAAATGCTCTGAAACATGTAACATAACCAACATTTATTTAACTCTGATACCTGATATGTCAAAACCTACATCTGGGTAAAATTTCATCCAAATTCAGCCTGTAGTTCTTTTGTAATCTTGCTCAAAAATAAACTAACAAACTTACAAACAAATAAACAGACGAAGGCACGGAGTGCAAACATAATCTCCTTGGCGGAGGTAAAAATGGGTCCCAATAAATGGCAGTAAAAGATAAGAAGGTAAATTACCGTTTTAAAAAATTTGGTTTTTAGATGTAATTTAAAAGACATCACAATTTTGCAAGCTTTTGCAAGCAAGGATTTCCAGAGCTGGAGAGCTTTGATAGAAATTTAATTAATTTATTCAATTATGTATGTTACAAATACTGAAAACTTATGGCCAGAAAAGTACAAAATTATAAGAAAATGTAATGTAACACATGATGAGTAATTTTGAGGAGCTGAGTCATTCCTTTTTATTTTGCTCTCAACACTAAAACAAAGCTGTAAATAACAACTCCACTAACAAAGCTGCTCTTAAAACTGACGTTCATTTTTTCAACTTCCATAAATGATATTGTTGATTACAATCCATCATAAAGGTATTAGACTCTTAGACATTTAATGATTATTTATTTTTTGAAAGGTCATCAGCTGTATTGTACTTACAAGCCTCTATATTCATTCTTAACAGTAGTAAAGGTTAATCTGTATATTTTTATATTACTTTTGCAATTGAAAACATAGGTAAACAAGTAATGGACTGCTAGGGATAGGTTTGTACACCTTTTTCTATCTGACTGATAAAATGATGCTTATGTATAACTGGAATGGGCGGGGCTTACCCCAGAAGTGGGTGGGACTAACCAGAGGTTAGCCATGGAAAAATAAACGTATCAATTGTTAGAGATATATTTACACATCAGCCTCGGAATTAAGGTGAGTAGTTTTTTTTAATTGAAATTTAGAAATTTCAGGAAAATATTGAATACCACATAATCTTTTCAGCTGACTGCACACTCAACCCTGTTTTTAACAAACTTAAAGTTGGGTGTGTGGACCAAATTTCCCTTTATGTTTAATGTTTAGCTCCGATCCTGCAGGATGTACATAGCCATGTGCAAAATGAAAAGGGACTTTATTCATCAGTTATTAAAAATCATCTTATTTATTGAATACATTTAATAGAAATCATTAATTAAAAAAAAAATCAATACAGCTAATATCGTTTTTTTAAATGCTTATATTCGGCTATTTGTTGTTGTTGTTCACAGAAGAACTAAGATGGACTATTTGAACATTGTAAAATGAAAAATCTCCATTATTAGCATCATTTACAGGGGTCTTAGCTTCACCTTTTCCTGTTTCTAACATCTACCATTGCTCTGCTTCTATTGTTGCCAAGAAACTATTGAAATCACAACAGCGCCTTACACATTACACTTGGTGACATTTTCCTTATTCCTTATTATGTTATAATATATTATATTATATCATATTATATTATATTTTATGATGTATATATATATATATATATCCGTTATTACCAATATACCAACATCCAGAATGAGGCCCGTAACCTTCTTGTTGTGTTTGACTCAGGCCTGTCTTTAATGTTGGGGTGACTAAAGTGGTGAAGTCCTGCCTAAGCCAAGTGAACAACCTAATTAAGATGAGGTCTTTTCTCTCATATGCGGATTTAGTAAAGGTGCTCCATGCCTTCATTTCATCAGGGCTTGATTACTGTAAAACACTTTATACCGGAATCAGCAAGCAAAATATTTACAGACTCCAGCTTATTCCTAATGCTGCGGCCAGGTTTTTAACCAGCATCCAGAGCACCGATAGGATCCAGGCACTCAGTATCCCTATATAAATCTCAGTTTTATCATTAAGCATTTTTAACTGAGGGATCTGATATGATCTTATTGTTTTATCTGATTGTTATATTTGAACTCATTTTATTTTGTTTTTATTTCATGTTTATTGTTTGTTTCATTGATGAGCAATACATTAGTGAAAATACTTCAAAATGAGTGATTTTCTTCTATAGGAAGAACAACAAACTATAATTCACAGCTGTTTTAGGATATTTATAAGCCTTCTTTTACATTAAGAAAGCCGAATTGCAGCTTTATCCTTTAATGAGAAAATAATGATTTGGTCTCTCCAATATCGGCCAGTTTAAGTTCTTAAACCCAATTTAATTAAAATACAGGTCTTTCTAATTTGGAGAAAAACAATAGGATCGTTATTCAAGCTAAATGCTGCTGCTGGTTTTTATAAATATACTAAGCTTTGTAAGTTCTGGTTATTATTCAAAATTGTCCAATAAATATCATGATTTGTGGATTAAATGCTGGCGTATTGCTTTTATTAGTTCTCTCTTTCCGTGATGCCCTGTTTATTCTTGTGTGTGATCGTGTGCGGTGCATGCGTCAAAAATTAACACAAGCACAGCGTACGCACAGGTCTGCTATATTCACAAAGTAATGTGTAATCATGAGCTTAAATGTGCGTCGGCTATGAGTGTCGCTTTTATTTTATGAGGACCCTCCCCTCACAAATGACAGCAAACATTAAATAACCCTCTTAATTACATCCCATAATCCTCCCATGATCCGCCCTCATGGATGCTATAATGAGGCAGATAGTCGCTGCGGAAACCTTCCATTTACATTTTTGCTTTTATGTGTTGTAATTTTTATCATAAAATGTGGCGTTATAAGTCTATAATACCACACTTCACAAACTATTGATCATAAAATGTCCAAATAAATCACTCACCAGGGTGAAAACATGCAGTTACTCTTTTTTCATCGAGTGATTAGATTTTAATGATGACACAAACAGCCCTGATCTTCTAGATCTATCTATGCACGGTGAAACCTTGATGTGAATTTATGGTAAAAAAATTGAATAATATTAACTCTTTATTATCACTTGTTATTGACAGTTTTATACACATAGTACAGGATTGTGACCAGTTTTCTGCGCATATAACTCATCCCAGAAAGCCTCCCCTGGTGAGCAGCTTCTGAGTCTTGCTCAAAGGCCCTACAACGTGTAGACTGCAAAGGGAGACGGGAGATTGAACCGCCAACCTTCTGCTTTTGGGACGGCCACTGTATCTCCTTAGCTACAGCTTCTCCTGAGTGCGAATGCAGTCCTACTACTTCCAGAAATAATTTAGTTGAGAGTAATTCATAGATATCATCTGCATTCATTTCATATTTGCTGTAAAATGCAATGCAACCTGGGAGAAGATACTACAAGATTACAGCACTTTCCAGAATTTCATTATTTATACAGTGCAATAACTAAATAGCTTACCAAGAGTATTTTTCATCATTTCTGGTCAAAGTATCCTATAGCACTTGATTTAAGACACAATCACTGAACAGGTAACCTTTCACTGAGATACAGGGACTTCTTTTTAGGCAGTTGAACATCTTGTTTGGTCACAAATCTTGAAAATATCTCAAAAGCTCAAATTTAGTAATTCCAGCTAACTTAAAGATACATTTCTTCTGAAAATGCTTAAACATTAGTCTCTAATCTTGATTCAAAATCAGGGGATCGGGGGAAATCTATGAGGTGGTTAAGGAGATAACAACAACAAGGAAAAAACAACAACAAGAAAAAACTTACAAAATTGCACATATTACACTAAAAACAAATCGAAAAAAAGAGATATAGTGTGATCTTGCAAATAAAGGAGTGAGAAAACCAATTGTACACAAAACTTTCTAAAATTACTAAAATACAGTTAAAAATGCTCATTTTGAGATATCCTTTTTTCGAAATCTCATCTTTTATTTTAAGAAATCTTATCACGCAAATTTTCAGTTGTTCTATTGACAGATGTTCTCACTTATTACAAGCTGAAAACACCTTGTATTCATTTTTTTTTTTTACTTATTTGAATTGGAATTCTTTCCAGTGTATAATTTATGTAAACATTCTTAGAAACAGCATTGCATGATGAGAAGATGTCCAACTGCCCAGAGCTGCATTATTAAGGCAACCTCCTCTGACTAACCTAAGATTGTCATTTTTATGATGCCCCTGCCAAGGGGAAAATTTAAAGTAACCTTTATCCGTCCATCAATACATTCAGTATATGTCAGTCGCATGGTATATGGTCTGAGTATATATGGTGTATTTGTGTGTGTTCTGTATGTGCCTGTATTGTATGTGTGTGTACTGAATGTAGATGTACGGTATATGTGTGTGCTGTCTGCGTCTTTGTTGATTCACTGTATGTGGATGTACTGTATGCGTGTGTGTATTGTATGTATATGTGGTATTTTTGTGTGTCCTGTATGCATATGTATCTGTGAGTGTGTGGAGGGGCAAGAAGTCAGCTGTGGTGTGTGACAGTGTCTGATGGAGTGTTAAGGGGTTCAAGTCCATCTTCACTGCTGTGTCCTGCTACCACAGCTGTCACTGTTTGTTGTAGTCCATGATGGGCGGCAGAGGCGTGGGTATGCGATGAAAAGTGACCGAGTCAGTCGACAGAGGGAACAAAGTCAAACAGAGATGGTCAGAAGCTCCGCCACTTTCTTCTTCAACAGAGAGGGTGGAGCTTCTATGAGCCAGTTGTCCGTTGTGTATTTACTGAAGGTGTGTGTGTGTGTGTGTGTGTGTGTGTGTGTTTGTGCGTGTGTGTACGGCGTGCGTGCTTATGTGTTTTGTGTGTGGGGGTGTTGTTGGGAGCCAGCTGACTGAATGCAGGTGACAGACAATGAAAAGATACATTACTCTCAATAAAAAATGGGGGTTGCCCCTTGAAGGACAGGAGAGCTGCTTTAGTGCAGTTAACCTGCAGAGAGTGAGAATGAGTCAGAGGGAAAACGCAGCTCACAGTAAACCATAAAGAGGAGGGGAGCCCAGGTTTCTGCACAGGAGACATGCAAAAAAAATGGGAGGAAGAAAAATTAGTGAGAAAGATTTTTTTTGGGAAGACCGAAATGGATGGAGAGACTTTAGCAGAAAGAGAAAATGCCTTATAGATTGCAGATTTTGACAAGGGCAATGATGCAAAGCTAAGCAATACATCAAAAACGGTGGAAGGATTAAAGCTATCCAATGGAAACACTGCAGGTTTACTATGTCGCACTTCACAGAGAAAATGAAGCGCCAGCCTTTACATGAAAAGGAAACACTCATCAAACCGATGATGTAAGTGGGAGAAATATGAGCAGGTGAAACCGTACAAGGTCATTTCGAAAACAAAACAAAAACTGAGCGCTCAAGATTTGAGTGGACTGTACTCGAGCAATCAATTCAATTCATGTTTAATTTGCTATATGCTATTATCTGTTCATAAGACTTTGTTTTTAAACTAGTGGTCAGACAAATAAAAAATCATCAACACAAAGGATGAAGGCTAATCTCAAAACTAATTTCAAACTGCTCTAATATCAGAATTGTTGAAAAATAGGTGGAAAATGGTTATTGTCTCCCTGTCATGTATCTAACCAGTACAATGGTTAAATATCAAGCATAGCTTCAGTGAGTTTCAATAAATTAAATGGCCAAATATCACTCTGCGAGAAAGACTTATGAGCTGGGAGATGTGCTAATGTTGCATTCCCTAAAATCATTTAAATTAATGTGCCATGAAATAAGTCATTAATGAGGATGTATTGGCCATACACGGATACAGACAGATGATGCTGCTGCCATCTATAGCAGACACCATTACACCAGACAGACACAGTTACACTTAGCATAGGAGCAGAACAGCATTGGGAAGGGGCGGGGGACTATGTATTATTAGTAAGCTAGTTTGGTAAAGTGGATAATGCTGATATGGTACATATAATCAATATTGAATACTAAAATATAATGTCATTAAACCTATATTTTAGCCTTGCAGAAAATGAAATGGGTGTATTCATGCATTTTGGTATTTTGAATTTCAAATTTCATATTTTTCAAATTTAATATGTGTTTGTTTCCATGGTAACATGGTTGTTTAAGGTGGTTATCTTGTCTGGAGCACAAGCGTCTCAACAAAACTACTACAGTAGATGGAGAGCATTCATGTAGAACTCCGGCACATTTGCGTTAGGCAGGATATGTATACCACATCGAAGCCAAACACCTATCAGCTTTTAGGCCTTCTCATTCTTAAGGCCTCCAGACAAATCAGATGAACATCAAATCTCAACTGAGCCGACACCGGCGAATCCTCTGTCGACGCTGCAACACACAATTTAGAGCTAGTATTGGACTGGCCTGCCCTCCTCTTACATTTAACACCCAGTGACACCGTTGGTCATGTTTATCTTTCATCATGTATCATCCTATGAAGGATGAACATCATCATATACACTAATCTGGTCTCACCAGAGGAATGGAGGATGTGTCATACTGTGTACCGATGCATTAGGGTTTACCTTCAGATGACTCGTTCCATTTAGAAGAATTTCATAAACCAAATCAGGTGAGACTATTGCTAATAGCCTGATTCTGATGGCCACTCTGTCTATTATCATGATTACATACTCACATTATCCAATCAAGCATTACATTAAAACCAGCAGGCTAATCCCCCTTTTCCCCTTCTGCCACCAAAAAATCTCTGATAAAGTGTCTGTTCTGATACCTTGCTACTACAAGAAACAGCATCAATTCTTTCAGCAATTTCTCTTAGTAATACGTCTGTTGGATTGGAAAACAAGACTAGCCTTGACTTCTCAAAAAATGAGTCTTGGGTGCCCATGATCCTATCACCAGTTCAACAGCTGTCTCTCCTTAGACTGCTGTAGTAGGTACTAAGCAGCACAGAGCAGGAGGATCCAACAAGATTTGCAGCTTTGGTCGTCTTCTGCTCTGACCAAATCGTCTGGCCATCGTATCAAAGTCCTTCAGATCCTTACACTTGCACATTTTTCCTGCTTCCATCATATCAGATTTGAGGACAAAATATTCACTGGCGGCCTGATCATATTTTCACTAGGGAGATCTTCATTTACTTCCCAACCATTGGTCCGATTTAGTACAAATTTAGTACATACAAATTAAGGACATCTATCTATATATATCTGTATATATCTTACTCACTAGGGGGGAACACTGTTTTTCTGATATAACTTCCTAACCATTGATCCAGTTAAATCAAAATTCGGTGCATATAAATCAGCTTGAGGAGATCTATCTTGTATATACTGTATTATATTTTACTTTAATAGTTCATAATTTACTCACCAGGGGGAGATTTTCACTGACATTAATTCATATTTAACATCGTACATTAATTTATATTTAATTTGAGGAGTTCAATCTCGCAGATGTTATGTTCACCACAGGAGATTAAGGCTTTTTCCAGTATATGCTCTTGCTGTCGGCCTAGTTACTGACAGAATCTTACACTGAGCCTGTTGTTAGGTTTTGTCGGACCTACGGTAACATAATTGTTTCCGTGTTGTTCCTTTCAGTTGAAATATGAGTTGTTTTAAAAAAAAACACACACGTCTAAATGCTTCAGTTCACCATATATCTGTGGGAAATGAATTGATGTTTACTTGTCTAGCAGGCCTGCAGTGCATTCTAAAATCACCAGAATAACCAATTTCCATCTGTTTTCAGTTTGCACAGTGAACCGCGAGTGTGTTCCTTCTCTCTACTCATCTTCCTGCGGAGCCACCATTAAAGTTTACGAGTTAAATGCCCTCCTTTTGCTGCTGTCCAACTGGTGTTTTCAGGTGAGTAATCATCTTCCCACCTGCAGACGGGTTCAGCGTGTGGAAAAGGAGTGTGTGTCTGCTTGATATATGAGCACAGAACTAAGAATGGACGAATGGTAGAATGGACTTTTCTACCATTTAGGCTTTCTATTGCCCACGGTGGTTCACCCCAGTGCCCAGAAAATGTCATACTATCAGGAGAGAATGGTTTTTATTAGAATAAAATATTGACTGTACATGCCCTGCTGCTCTAAACATACTGTTGAATTACATTAAAGTATATTCGAAATTATTAAATTATATGTAGTAAAATCACATAAACTATAACATTATGATGACACAAACATTTTAAATAATTACCTCACAAGTGGCTAATTCAATCAGATAAACATATCGGTAAGATGGGAAACAGGTTCCCAGTGTAGAACAGCGTGAATGGACTTACTAGGTCCCATGTAATATCTTTGGGGGCTTCACATGATTTTCAAATTATGTGTTTCCAAAAGATATTCACTAAACACAAATGAAATGTTGAATGTTCATTTGTCTTCATCAAAGTGTACTGTAGAGACCAAAAAGCAGTAATATATGTGTCGTTATGCATTCTTATGTGAAACTGGTTATGACAACAGTGAACCTCATGATGTTGATGGAGCAAATTAAGCATATTAACAGATGTTAATCTCTTATGTACTTACACGACCAAATATTTGTCTCAATTCATTCATATGCATCGTAGTACGCGTCCCATGAAATGTCGCTAAATGTGGGATTCTGGTCAACAAAGAATTCCAGCAACTATTCCTGTCCCTATCACTAGTGCTACTACTACTAGCACTAGTGAGCTACTAGTACTCCTACTACTAGCAGCAGTATTGGTATCTGCATCTGAATAACTGCAGCAAGAAAACAGGATATTTTATAAATATGTCAGAAAAGCTATTTTGACCTTTTACATATGTTGTGTGTTTGTATCATTGGGTTTGATGTTATTAATGAATGTCTGCAAAATGTATATGAAATTCCTGCTATGGTTCAAAGCACATGCACACTGGAGTCAAACTATAAGTGTAAATGTACCATAATATTACACTTATTCATGAACAACTACAAGTATCTTGTGTTGATTCGAAAAAGAACAAATGAGATGCTATTTGGTTGTTTCTCCTGAGATGAATAATCCCTGACACGTCACTAAAATTGTGAAGGCTGAGAGGGATGCACAAATTGACATATGTGGACTTAAATGAGCCTTGGGTGGATGGATTTGGTCTACAGCCTTGGAAAGATACAGTGATGAATTTGGTTATTCAGTCTGCTGAAAATACATAGGATAACACCTTCAAAACTACATCTATAGGGTTATCCCCAACCTTAAGTGTATATGTAAACATGTGAGTAAAATATGTACTTTTATGGTAAAACACAATATATAATATAATCTCCTTGATTCAATTCATAAGCAACAAAATCCAACCAATGATTTGGAAATTATGTCCGAAAAGGAAATTTTTCGTAAAAAGCTCCCACTAATGAGTAAAATATGAAGTAATAGAGTAATGCGTGACATCTTTCATTCATATGCACCAAATTTGGCCTCAATTGAACAAATGTTTCGTAAAAAGCTCCGCCTATTGAGTTAAATATGAATTATTTGAGTAAAACACCACGTACACAAGATGGATGTCCTGGGCTTGATTAATATGCACCAACTTGTACTAAATCAGACTAAAAAGGGTTAAGAATCTATGTCCGTAAAAGTTTTGGAGATAAAGCTCCCCCTTGTGTCAGAAATATACAACAAACCTTTGACAAAATAAATACAGTTCTTCCTTGCACAAAAGTCTATCGGCGTAAAACATTTGAATGTTACTATTATCTTCCATGAAAGTTATTGAGGTATGTCTGAGAAACAGTTTTTTTCATAAAAGCTCCCCCTAGTGCATAAAATAGGTACTATTAGAGTAAATCACAATGTACACAAGATAGATCTCCTCCAGTCGAATACAATGCATCAAAATTTGGACTAAATTGGACCAACGTTTATAACCTCACGATTTTATACATAAAGCTCTCCCTACAATCTGAAATACAGAACTGAACTTTAAAAAAAAAAACATTCCAGTTCTTCCTTGCACTAAGGGCTATGTCGGTCTAAAATTGGAAAATGATCCATGACATAGTTTTGGATTATCGCGCAAACACAAAAGATCTGCGGACGCAGCTGCGATGACGATTCCATAATATCCCAGACATTTCGGGGATGTAATGATATAAGTCTGCATTATACCTTCGAGAGAAATGAACCAAGAAATTTTCTCTTTTGAAAAACATGAATGTAACCTATGAATTTCTTGTCTGTGGACTAATTACTTAATGGCCAATTAACAAATAGCAGACATCCCCTCTCTTCCTGTTTACCTATTTTGCATTAATCTAAACAGCTGTGCTCTGCTGTGGCTGCTGCCAGAAAATTGGCCCAGGTTAAAAGCAAACACACACTTGCGCACACACACACACACACACACCCACACGCAAACTTTCAAAGTTGAGAAAGGGCTGCTTTCAGTAGTGGTAAAGGCGAGGTATCTGTGAAGACGAGACAAGTGATGTGCGATGAGTTCTGTTGTGGAAGGTGTGAGAAGAGAGAGTGTCACCTGACAGAAAATGTAAATAACACACACAACAGTGAGAACCTTCATCATCCTCATCAGCACGATCATCCACTCAGGATGTATAACTATTACACCCCTCATCAATAATTGTAGTGGTTGAGGTTACATAAAATAAAAAAAAACATAAATCATATGTTTGAATTATTTGTTTAAAAGCTCATGAAATACTCATTACTATCTTATCTAGTGATATTAAAATGAAAAAGATTATTTAATTATCCTAAGTTGTAGACATGTTTTTGTGACATGTTAATGCTCTGACTTGATTTTTTTTGCTTTGTAAAGAGAGCGTTTTCAGGTAGGACATATCAAAACTGCCTTGACACTTCTGTAATCTCATATCAAACTAATCTCAGCTGCAATTAACCCTTTAATGCCCCTCTCGACCCTTTGGTTCAGCAAATTTTGAGTCATTATTTCTTGAAAAATGTGTACCACTTGAGTGAACCTGTTTATAATATGACTCAGTGGCAGCCAGTGCTGTAAATGTTAAAGAGTAATGGGCCAAGGATGAAGCCGTAGATGACACTTTAAGTCAAAGTGATAAACGATAGGATAACTAGGATATCTAAAGTATTTAAAGCATGTGAAGTCTTACTTAACAGAATTATATAACTTGTTACAACCAAAAAATTATTCAATAGGGGTAAAATAGTTATCTGAAAACATCCTACACACTGTAGAAATGGTTCAGGAATGGTTTGAGGAACAGAACCATCAGTTCAAGGGGTTGACTTGGCCTCCAGCGTCTGTGTGACCTTCATAGGCCTCAGGGCTGTTTTGAGGGCAAACACACCACCTACATAAGATAAGACAGGTGGTTATAATGTCACAGCCGGTCAGTGTATTTCAGGGTACACGGGTTATGTGATATGATTTTTAGTAAACAAAAAAAATTCTGCATTGCAACAACAGCCATTAATGTATTATTATTATTATTATCCAATAAAGAAGCTATATAATCTTAAATTATCATGAAATTGTCTTTAAATTATTTTTGAAAATCTGCCAATGGGGTAAGAACATTTTCTTTAGCTAGAAAATATGACAATGTAATGGGCCTTAAAACTAGACAGGAATGCTCAAATTTAAGTTTTGCTAGTAACAAACAATGAAATTCAAATTGAATTTTGATCGGCTTCTTTAAATTCATTTGATTAATTCTCAATCAATGTTTCTTTAAATAGGATTTCCTTATGATTAAAATGAGGGGGAAAAAAAACACCATGGATCTTGAAATTTCTTGTGTTTTTTGCAGTGTGGGAACTCAAATAAGAAATAAACACAGGAAGGAGATTCAAAATCAGAAACAGGTGAAGCATTAATAAACATTACTTCTGGTGAAGCAAATCAAATTTCATCAAATACAAAATTGCCTCATGATATAGTTTCTTTCTTCGCACAAGTCTTAACCATGCATGACAAAATGAGTCGTCATTTAATTCTAAATTAAGGGTAAATTTGGGGATTTCGCGGATTTCATATGTCAGATATTAAATAAGCAAATGACCCAAAGAAATAGAACATACAAGGAAAAAACATTCTGGAGCTTTTTTGTATTTTAGAACTTGACAACAGTTACACTTTAGAACTTATATTGATATATGATACCACATTATGAGCCATAATGAGGGGTATAAATTACACTTTTGTACGAAAGTTCTGCATTTGCTTTTCAGCCCAGATTTCTGTACTTCACTGTGCAATATGAGCCATTATGCTAATAACCACAAAAATTACTAATCTGTTTGTAACACGCAGTGTTAAAAATGAACAAACCATTCCGTTGTTGGAGACTCTTTAATGGCACTAATTACATCAAGTTATCAGATGTGCATTGTTTGCGTAGCCGTGGCAGAGGAGGCATTTGGGAGTGAGAAGGGTTGAAATGCGAAAGGATTACGTCAAACTGTTGCAAATCTTTTTCAGGGATTAGGAAGGCTTAAAGTCAGGAGAAAACCCAAGGGTGTCTTCTTGTTGTCTCTGTGTGTGAGGTCTGCATGTGCTTTAGATGACACAAAACACAAGTACACACACACAGACACACAAGTGTCTTGCAGGAAAATTATTACATTCACGTCGGCAGACTCCCTTACCATCCTTCCATCCTTCACAAACGCATCAGTATGTGATGGGATGAACTACTGTATGTGTGTGTGTGTCTGTGATATTGATGTGAGAATAGGCAGCAGGTCTGTCCACCGCTGTCTGCAACAGGCTTAATCTGCGAGATGACCTGCGGGGTCAAACCCATTCTCTCGGACGTGTCCCTTATTGTAGCAGGCAGTTTAGAAGCTCATCCACAGTCAAGACCTGTTAAAGCATGAAGGATCTGGGGGCTATCAGACAGGGTGGCCATCACATCACGTCTCCGTCTGTCTCAGTGTGTCTGACAGCATAGGCGCAGAGGTTTCACACACACACACACACACAGACACCCACACACACATACACACACGCACGCACACGCACACACACACACACACACACACACACACAAACAGACAGCTAGCCTGACAGCTGTTGGACATGTAGTGTAAATGACAGGCAGGAGGACAGAAACACAGACAGGCTGATTAATGAACAGCCACCTCGGTAAGGATGGACGGATACACAGACAGGCAGGCAATAAAGGTGCCTCAGTTGTAGCTGTATTCCTGTCGGTTGTGTGTCACATGAAAATAGTGGAGACGACGGTGAAAACAGAGTGAAGAGGGGAACCATTACAATGAATGATAAGCTCTTAATAAGGGCTTGGGCAGACGTTGAGTTTGCTCAGGTGCTGCTCTTTGTAAATGTGTGTGCATCTACATTCACAATGTGTTTGCGTTGACACAATATGACAAATCATAACAATGTGAGAAATGTTTCTCATACGCAGCACCTACCAACGCTGTAAATAAAAAAAATGGAACTTCCTCTCCTAGAAAAAGCAGTCAAATTTCATTTTCTCGCCTCTTCGTCTGTATTTCGTGTCTGAGAAAAAAACATTTTTTTCTCTTTCAAATTTGCCTTGCAGTTTCTCCCACCAGAGTAATGATGCCAGTTCGTTTCAGACGGTCGCTGGTGAGAAGCATCTGAGCCGAAGCATTAGTTTTCCCAAAGCCTTGCCTGATAGAGACAGATGGTGTCCATTTAAAAGGTCCCATGGAAGTGTGTTATTTCTGGTACTTACAACCCACATAGATACTGGGACACACTGGGAAACACTCACGCAGATGTGGATGCCCAGTAGTGTCTGCATCAGAGTGTGTTTGTATGTGTGTGTGTGTGTCTGTGCAAATATACGCATACAATGCAGTTCACAGAAGTGTCTTTGTGTGCATAAACAGGGAAGAGAGAGGCAGCAGGATATGGGGGGACTATCTGTCTTTGCCCCGTGTGAAAGTACAATGTCACACCATTCAAGCTGCCCCATTTCAGGAACAGGCGTTAATATCAGCGTTTATGGTATCCCCGGCCCCTCCCTGGTGTTTTCCAGCATTTGAGCTATGAAAATAAAGGTAAACGAAATTCTGCTGATGCATAAAATGAGGATGGGAAAGGCACACAGTAGCACCTGGTGGCATAGCATCAATTGGTGGCTGTTAAATATCTCCCTGTTTGTGCCAGCTGCTGCATTGTTGGACTGAGACAATATGAGAGTTCCAGTAGCAGTGTCTGTGTGTCTGTGTGTGTGTGAGTGTGCGTGTGTGTGTGTGTGTGTGTGTGTGTGTGTGTGTGTGTGCGTGTGTGTGTGTGTGTGTAGCCTGACCTCAACCCCCCCCCCCAGGGTATGGTGGTGTTTTCTAGAGCTCGTTTGACTGGCATGGGAGACTCTCTGGATTCAAGTTTGAACAATTGCATTCAAATTCAAATACTTTATTCAAAACAGCTCAGGGTTCACACACACCACTCCGGACATGGCTGGACTGAGCCCCGGTTAGCCGTCTAGCTGCTGTTTCATTTGTGAAGCTGCCTGCATGTGTGTGCTGTGTGGAGGTTCTCTACAGGGGCTGTGGGAGGAAACAGTAATTGCTGTTTGGCAATGCATGCTTTCATGCTCCATTGGTTTGTCATTTTTCAAAGTGTAATATTTTCCCTCTTATGATGGTATCCACACAAGGGCTTTCTCCACAGACAGTGTTTGTTTCAAACTCATTTAATGCATTATTACTGATGATGATGATGTTGATGATGATGATGCCACAATTGATGAATGCAGGGTTATTTAGGGGTCTTTCTCTCTTCTCACAGATCTATCTCCTCAATAAAATAAACCAAAATTTTTATTTGAATAGCATGTGTTGCACACAACTGGAAACCAAAGTTCTATTGAAAATTTTAAATCCAGGGGTTTAATATCGAAGAAACAGGAGCAGTGTCAAAACCAATTATGTCTCCTTGAACTATCAATCACATACAACTCACTTGCAATATCAGATATTCTCAGTTCTCTTGATTCGTACCGATGAAGACATTTCTCAGATATTTTGCACAAATTAAACTTTATCCCTGGTTCTCTTAGCATTCGCACTGGCATTCTTGTAACACAGAATTGGAAAGACATAAAAAAGAGGATAATACAGTATGGATACTTTCTTAACCTGACAGCCTATATGGTATACGTCGTGCAGAAGACCTTGCTACCTTCCAAACCAACGCTGTGTGCAGAGATGTGTGGGGAATGGGCTTGTCGGAGTTACGTATCTGGTTTTAGCCGCTGAGAACACACTCACATCATCAAACTATTTTTAGGAAAGTATCTTTTGAAATGCCATCCTATTTTTGGTCTTCTATTGTTTTGGTTGTTTATTTCAGTCAGACTGTTAATATGTTCTCCGGGAGTGACGTGGATGGACAGGAGTAGAAAGGAGAACATCAGAGGGGCAGGTCTTGGAGACAAAGTAAGATATTGAGATGGTTTGGACACATGAAAAGAAGAGATAGAGGATATATTTGTAGAAGGATGTTTGAGATGGAGCTGCCAGGCAGGAGAACAAGGGGAAAGACCGAAGAGGACATTTCTAAATGTGGTGAGAGAGGACATGTAGTTGGTTGATGTGACAGTGGATGATGCAAAGGACAGGGCAAAATGGAAACAGTCGAACAAACGAAAGATGAGGAATGAGGAATACTATCAGTCAGACTACTCCAGTGTTCCTTTGGAAGTGAATCGAGGTTGAGGGGGTCTTGTACCTTTCTTTTGATGCACACCAAGCTCAGGTGGTACTGTTAAAATTCAACTGAACCAAACAACTGAGCAATCATATGAGTTTGTTTTAATGGAACCAAACTGGGTGTAAATACACCCTCAGACGTCTATATCCCTATTTACACTTATTATACGTTCTGTTCTCTTAAACACTTTATGACTTTATTCCACCCTGCTTTATGAACAAAGTTAAGATGTAATGGTGGGTCTGTGTTGTTCAACCTGTCAGAAATCAGTAGAGGTAGTAACAGAGTTGAACCAATGAGTCATGAAGGCATGGGAGAAAAGTCCTGCCTGTGGTTTCCTGTGACAGGCAGGGAACATATGGTGCACTGCTCGGCTGCGAAGTGCATCCTTGGAGAGCTTCCTAACTGTTGTCAATTTTGTCACCAAGATGTCTTGTTGTTTTGTGTTCATTTTCATCCGTATCCGCATTTCTTTACCGTTATTTAAAGTCCAATCCAAATTTAAAATTTCTTAGAGAGAGAGACCTGGCCAAGGTAGCAGCCAATCGCTAAATTAAAATAAAACAAAAACAACAAGTTGTGCAAAAAAATCCACAATGAAACAAAAAAACGGATACATGATGGACTCTCAAGAAAAAAACAGCAGGTTTCCATCACCCCAGCCTTTCACAGGGCTTTAAGCTTATCAATTAATACAACCAAATTGATCTTTGGGATCCTTTAGTAAATTATATCACGCCCATGGTTGATAATAGGTCAATGCAGTTATTCCCACATCGTTCAAAACATCAGGATCCTTGAAAGCAGCCACTTGGAAGAGTATAGATGATCATTACCAGAGCTGACATTGAGAAGAGACTTTTACCTGTTAAACCGTTGTCTGTGGTTGGTCAATGGCATCCAAACCACCAAATCATAAAGAACTAAGTGATAAGTGAGGGACCACGCATTTTTAATGAAATGTAGAGATAAATGGGTATACTTAATCAAGACTATGTAAAATAGAGGAGGCTATAAGCCGGAACAATATGTCACATTAATCAATTAAAGGCAGTCCGGCATCTTCACCAAGTTCTATGTAAGCGCTGATTGAGGTTTACAATATTAATACAATATCATGTACATCAAACAAAAGTTTATCATCTATCCATATACCCAAGTACCTGTATGAGGTTACCCTTTCAATAGATATTGATGGAGTTTGTTACCCTTTTGAGTAGTCCCATGTTCCAAGTATCGATATGGACAGGTCTAACGGCCTCGGCCCAGTCTCTCCTACAGCCGAGAGGCTCTGATTGACCTCCAAGAAAGGTTTATTTCTAAATTTTATAAAGCACCCTGACTAGGTTTTCCTGACGATTGGCTTCAACTGAACATGCTCAACTCCCTCCTGAAGTCCCTGATTCCGCGATCCTTATCTCTTCTGACAGGCTGTCCAAAAGCTGTGGCACCTTGGGAGCCTTTAGACTTCAGCCTTGACTTTGACACAGCCACAATGACCCCAGCTGGGGATCATTGGACCCGAGCTGGCTAAAACAGTCTATTAATACTGTTATATAGCTTGGATGACTGAAAAGCTTTAAGATTGATCAGTTAAGTCTTACAATTAATTCTAAAATGAACAGCGAGTATGTGTCATTGCAAAATCCCCAGAATAGAATTGATGTGATGCGATCTGTCAAAACACTTAAGATGTTGTAATAGAAATCCTAATAGAGTAATAGAGATCCTCCGGCTGGACTTCTGTTACATATTATATATCTTTTGTACCTGACTGCAAGCACATCTTCCCAACTCTGTTCCTGAGATCTCCACTCAGTTCCTGCCACTCTCCATTCCCCCAGCAAATGGCTGCAGGGTTGCAAACTGAAATGTACAACTGACCCAATATATTATACTATATAAAGAAGACTCACTATCCGCTCTTCCTCACTTAACTCTTGTCTCACACTGGGAGCAAAGTACAGGCATTTGGCAAGAGCTTTGTCAAATCTCTCAAAGTTGAGCTCGGTCTTCATACCCTTTATTTCAGACAAGCTGATACACTTTGAACCAGTTGGAAGCAAGACGATGATTTCTGGTTTATACCAGAGATGGGAGTTGCGGTAGTCCCTGTAGGAGAAGATGAAGGCATGGAGATCTTTTCAAGATCTGGGCAAATACATCATCAAGATGGGTATTTTTTTCGGCACTGTTTTGCAATCTGCTTTAGTTAAATGTACCACCAACAACACCAGACCAAAAAGCGTCTGTATGGGATCTTTGGAGTTTTTTTCTTCATCATTAAACAACCAACATTGCAGATGAAAGTCTTGACAGACTAGTTCTACTTCAGAAATGAGATTGCATATATGTCTGAATTGAGTTTGCAATCTTTTTACCATTTAACGTGCACCTACTCCCTATATTTATTTATACATATTTATAATGAATATACACAGTATCACAGTTTGGTTGAAATATTTATCAGTTACAGGGGTCAAAAAATCCTCATATATTGAATCCCGATATTCCTCAAGTTCGACACATTTTCACACACTCACACCACATTTTAATTATTAATATCCATGTAGCAGAGATTGCTCTAGGTCACTGACATTGACAATGCTCATTTAGAAATCACGAACCAGTGACATCACCGAGCCTGCACCATATTTGACTGCTAACACTATCAATTGATTGAGCAAAATATGTGTCAATTTGTCAACCAATCATTGTTACAAACTTACACACGGAGCCAAAGATAATGTTAAATGTTTTGCTTCAATACAAAGACAATACTGCTTATATTATCTGTCTTTATGTAGACTCTCATTCATCCAGGATTATACAATGAAATGGCAATTTACTATGCTATTTTAACTGTAACAGGTATCAGAATCCCTACAGAAAATTATGGCTGAGTGGCAGTCCATTCAGTTGAGTACCATTTCACTCTGCTTTCATTTCTCTATAATAGAACGAATGAAGTCACACATTTTAACCTGCATCATTGGTAGTGTCCTTGGCAACAGCAGTGAAAACAATGACATTTCATTTAACATTTCCACTATAAAAGTGTCAAGTAACATTTACTATAAAATAAGAAACCAAAGCATGCTATTGTGTGTTTTTTAAATATCATTTTAATATACATTCAATGTCTATGTGCAACAGTGTAGTAGAATTGTTCAAATTAATTCATGATTTTTCATTTGTCACTTCTTTCCACTATAATAAGTGGGCACATTTATTGGGGGGGGGGGGGGGTGTTCACTGCAAACAGCTGCCTTTTGAAAATAAGGTTAAATTGGTGGGACGGAAAAAGCTTCATATCACCAAAATAAGATGATGAGATTTAATACCGCATATATCCACATATCTAAGATAAGATAATATAGGTGAAATTGCAGAAACGGACACAGCGCAGACTGCAGATGTGCTGTGGACCAAACCAGTGTTATAACACATATCTATAATCATAGAGCATCATCTTTATGATCCACCCTGCTCGGAATACAGATCTGTGGTTCTAGACTGTTTCTGATTGACTGAGATCACCTCCAAAAGTGTCACACACACAATCACACACACACACACACACACACACACACACACATACACCACTTTCTCATTAGTCGTCCACGCCAACCTTCCAACAACACACGGTCTTCCTCTGGCGACTCTTAATGAGGGAAGTGAGGATTCATAATAAGCAGTTTTTTCTATTAATTAAAAAGTCACCATAAATAATCACCTCATAATCTGTCTGTCAGATTCTATGCAGCCTGTACTTAGTTAGAGCCCAATTTCCATTACAGAACAGTATCTATTCATCTATCTATCTATCTATCTATCTATCTATCTATCTATCTATCTATCTATCTATCTATCTATCTATCTATCTATCTGACATTTCATACATCCATCCATTCATCTATCTTTTTATCTGACCATCCATCCATCCATCCATCCATCCGTCCATCCATCCATCCATCCATCCATCCATCCATCCATCCATCCATCCATCCATCCATCCATCCATCCATTCATCAATCATCCGTCAATTGCAAGTGGGCAAAAGAAATCCGGGCTTGGAG
>VRLP01004247.1:0-51815 GCA_009660295.1 Lophius piscatorius | reverse complement strand
ATGGGCAAAAGCTGCACTAAACAAGCTACATCGAATGGATTACTCAATGAGGGAGGAGGGAGATCCACATATAGAGCGAGCTCAAGTACACTTATAGCAGGAGAGTTGAAAAGTTACAGAAAGTGGAATTTGCATTTTATTTCAAAAAGGTGGCGAGTGAACACAACAAAAATACTGGCCAAAACAAAAAATCAATCAATCTTTGGATACGTAAAAAAAAAAACCTGTACAACCACCCCATTTGAAATTCTTAGTCTTCCGAGGTTCCCTCTTTGGTTTCCTTGTTCTTTCGCACCTCTTCCAACTTCTTGTCCTATTGAAAAGAACAGGAATAAAGGGTTTAGTTCCATCGTCACGGTGGAAAAAAATACCCAAATGCTCCTTTTTATCAACTAGGAAACTGACCTTCTCCTTGAATTTCTCATTCATCGCTGCCATAAGGGCTGTGCGGTTCTCTTTGTTTGCCTCCATCTTCAGAGTGAGCTTCTCTTCAGCCATCTTGCTGAAGTTGTTGTTCTCCTCCATAGCTTTCTGTTGCACTTCCTTTTCATGCTCACGCTTCTCAGCTAAGTGTTTCAGAACCTCGGCTTCGTGTTTCTGAAAAAGAAGTGTCAACATCTACTGTCAAATGCTGAAGATCTCAAAAAGTAGAGACACTAGTTTCTTAAGATTATGGTGACCTCTATTTCAGTTCCTTAAAAATTTTTTTACCTTGCGTCGCTCCTCAGCAGCATCCAGCTTCCTCTGAATTTCCTCCAATGACAGATCCTTCTTCTTGGGTGGCGATAAGGGAAAGTCCCCCTTGGGGTCCGGAGTGGCCAGAATGACCTCAAAGGCTTGGCCAGAGGCCCTCTTGTCAAGCTCTTTCACCTGAATATCTGAACACAAACATGTAAAACAAACCATTTTAGGAACAATGAAGCATATTTTACATTAAAATATTAAGATATGGATTCATTTTAGAACTCACCTTCCACAGGAGTTGCCATCTTCAGAATTTATAGCAGGTCAATTCACCTGAAGAAATAAAAAAAGGTCAGATTCTGATCTCCTATGCTGTACTGAATGTCTCTGAATATTAGGGACCTCTAATGGATGTTTCACAAATCAATCAATCGATGAAATCACCTCCTTGATTTTAAGAAGCAAAACAAGGCGAAGTAGCGACACCTCATGGCCGTTTTCAGCACTGCCAGCAACCACCGCCCCATCAACACAGACAAAACATCCACACATGCACCTTTGTTTGAACCAACGGCTGCAAAGACCTCCATGTGAAGCATAATCGCAATTAATAACCTCAGACACAATCCGCAGTGTATTTTTCAAAAATGTATGCATCACTGCGATTATTGTTTAACAACACCACGTGGCACACATTTTGCTGAAACAAAAGACTTGTAATCAGGGTGGGTAGGGCATGCAGCGCCAGGTGCAGACAGGCCCGCAACGTCTCAGAAGAGATTAGAGGAGCATAGGGAGGAAGAAAAAAAATGAACAGGGAGCACCTGTTCTTTGAGCCACAGGAGGAGGGGTGCACAAGTGCACAACAGCCTACATAAGTGAGCTCAAACAGCAGAATATGTGTGCTACTTAAAATGTGCATCCTTTGACCTGCTGTTCATTTGATGGACAAAACAATGACTCATTTAACAGCAGCATTAGGAGAAGCTGCAAACAAAGAATAATTATTTCAACTGGAAATACAAAAAAAATAGCCTATATTTCAGCATGGTATCGAAAATTATGACAACAAACAGACATAATTGAAAAGGCCCTCCATTTCGTCGGTTTGTTTAATTGGTGCCAACTTGTACGACCGTCTCCCTCCATACAATAGGCCAACAACCCGCCAACCTTAAAGAGAAAAAAAAAGAAGCTCCCTACACTTTTTCTGTCTCATACTAACCGTAATATCCCTCCAGAATGCCTAAGAGCTTCTCATGGCGTCGACCACTTTCACCAACTACCTGTCGGTCTTTGTTAGCTAGCTAACGTGCCAATGAAAATCAAATTCACCAAGGTAAAATTGAGCAAATACCACCTAAAATATTAAAACATATCTAGAACTCAACTCGTAATTTCGATTTTACTTCGGTAATTATAAATTCCAGTGAACTTACCGAGTTGCAAAGATGAAGTCTGCCTGTCACACCCACCTTCGCCAAGCAGCGGATGCTGAGCTCCTCTCACAGGTTCTATTCGGAGCGTATCACACGCGCATAAATGGACCAGAGCGAGTGGCGTCACGCCAATTTCTGCCCGTGATTGGTTGGCCTTTGTCTCACAGAGGATTCTGGGAAATGTTGTTTTATATAGATGTTGCTTTTCAGACGAGGAATGAGTGAAAATAGATCAGAAGGAGCGAACTGGGTGAAGCAAAATGCATTTAATAGAAAGTATACTTTATTTTAGCTCTCTCTATCAGAGGTTCAAGTATTTGTTCCATTCAGTAGCCATTAGGATATTGGAATTTTTTAAATGGTCACAGATAGTTATATTTTAAAAAAATATTATGGTGGAGATTCATTATCTCCATAGTTTACAATTCAGGGGCGTATAGTTACACTACTCAAAATTATGAAGGGAACACATAATCATCACGGTGTAACTCCAAGTCAATCACTATTGTCAATCACTATTGACTTGGACTATTTATTTTGGGACTATTTTTAAGCTCAACATTATCCTGATGACAGGAGGAGCAGATCAGAGTTGGGTCTGTCCAATTGATGCTGTGCTGGAAATAGTTTCAACTCCTCAACATTTAGATCTATACCACCTGTACGTATGCAAATGGAAAATAAAATCTTTGAATCTTGAATTGCTGTGGGTCGTTCGGGACACAGCTGTCCTGACTACCTACTGGGTCATCATGTGAGTGTGATTGCTGGTGAAACTGTTTACGGAGACATAAGACTGTGTTGTGTTTGGGTGATCAGTGGTGTAGACCCCCACCCCAGAGGTAAGAAATGGCTGGCAGGTGAAGAAGTTCTCATGAGCAGGATTAGACACTGTGCGCTGCTGCTTTTTCCCAGTTTTAATAAAAAATTCTATACCTTTCAATCCAATTAATCACCATTTCCCAGAAGTTCAAGTACCTGCTGTGCTGCAGCAGCCTTCTTAATTTATTCATGTGCTGATTTAATTTAGTGTTAAAGTACAACTTCTAGGAGACATCTCAGAACTCTTGTCGGCTAATCCTCCACAGTTTGATTGCAGGCATCATCTGAATACCAACACTTGCTTTTGATTTCAGCTTCAATCGACCACAACTGAGCTATTTATGTTGGGACTATTTTTAGCTGAACATTATCCTGATGACAAGAGGTGCAGATCAGAGTTGGTTCAGCCCAACTGATGCTGTGCTGGAAATATTTTCAACTCCTCAACACTTAGATCTATTTTTACTATTGCAATGATGTAAATGTTATTTCATCCTGAGATTTGGGCCACTGATTTGGAGTTTATCGAAGACATTTTGAGAAAGGTAGCGATAAGGGGCCTTTGGGACGCCGCTACACTTCTGTTTGGACAGATCTTGCTGCGACATGCAAGGCAATTCAATAAAAGGGCAGGTATTGCCTGTACTCTTGATCCTACAGAGACCTAACGGGGACCATGTGAGCAAGCACTTGGCAACAGTGGTGAGAAAGAACTACCTTTTAATTGGCAGAAATCTGGATGGGCGGATCCCTGCGTTGACTGATTGGGGAGAGAGAGAAAAAGAGAAAGATGGGGATAGAGGAAGTCAATCGAAGAATAGAGACAGCATGCGCTTAATGACAGTGGTGAGAAAAAAAGTCTTTTAACAGGTAGAAACCTCAAGCAGATCAGTGAGCGTCAGCCAGGTCCACAGAAGTAGATCCAGTAATCATCTTTGGGAACTTGTGGAATGAGAAAGTACACAGATTCTGGGAAAGCTGTGCTATGCAGCCTCGTCAGGTGGTTTATCATACTTCTAGAATCAAAGGGGTCGTTTTCGCGTCATCAGCAATTTCTGAAATTAAACATTCATATCTCAGATTAATAACTTCAGCGCTAGGTTGAACACATAGTTTGCAGCCAGATTTACTTTTGTCATTATCGCTTAAATTAAAACATCTCCACATTTCCTTCGCTGCCTACCTAACAAAACTCACGCATCAAGTGGTGTGGCTGTAATGCGGTATTATATGTAGTTTTATCTGAGTAATACACAAACCCATTTTTGGACCTATATCCAAAACTGGTATTGGTATCAGTGTATACTTTATGAAAACGTCATCAGAATGCAATGTTCAATCAGGTGATCTAGCGATGTTCTCTATAACTCTCTATAACTGAATGAAGCCTGGTCACCAAAGTGATTAAAAAAATCAGATTTGTTGAGAAGGAACAGACCGACTAAACCAGAAAATATTATATTATAATCACAGACAGGTGACGACAGAATAACAATGTTTGTCTCTAAATAATGGCGACTGTCCTTAGGTGGGATATGTACGGCAGCAAGTGGAAGTTCCGTTCTTGATGTTTATGTGTGGGAAGTGGGGAAAATGCGCTAGCATTATGAGCTGAGCGACTTTGACAAGGGCTGTGAGACAACTGGGTCAGAATTGCCTGTCTTGCTGCGTCATTCCGGTCTACGGTGGTTAGAAGCTACCCAGCCAATCAAAGGAAGGACTGGTGCTGAGTGCCTCATTGATGCACACGTGCAGTGAAGGCTAGCCCATATTTCCCAAACCAAAAGAAAATCTCCAAAAGCAAAAATTGCCAAAAAGTTTTAATGCTGCATGTGATAGAAAGTATACAGTATTAGATAGGTATTTTTAATATTATGGATGATCAATGTATTTAAAGGACATTCTGACATCAGAACAGTGTCTTTGACTCAACATATTTACAGTTCTAGTCAGCAGACCTTTTAAATTTCCTTACTGGGTTTCTTCTATAGTGTTTATTTTTTGAATAATCTGTATTTGTTTCTTTGATAGGATCCCATTGGCTTCTCTCTAAAGCAACACTGGTCTTACTGGGGTCCTTAGATGAGCCAGTTCTGTCCTATTGAAGAGGAGCAGATGGCGTCCCATCAAGCCAGCATTAGTCTCCCGCTCAGTCTGGATCTGTGGTCCTTGACGGGACAATGGCGGTCTAATGACTGAGAGGCAGAGAGAGAGGAATGACTGGCAGCACCAGCAAAAAATGTGCAGATGTGTGTGTGTGGAAGAGGATTTGGGTATTGTAATAGCCGTGTCTAGGGGAAGGAGGTTTCACACTTTTAGTGTTTGCCTCGCTGATTATCTTTGCACATACTGTAACTTGAATTAATTATTATATTAAATAATTTTAGGTAATCATGTTTTTAGTTTGAATCTAGGACATATGTTAACTCTTCTTCTTTGTTCTGCAGGATTTTACAAATTTGATCGTCACAGATTAAACTGTGCTTGTTTATTTCTTTTAAAAAAAACAAAAATGTAAGGACTAGTTTTTATGTTGACAACAGGTTTTGCACTGACTGCCTTTTCTTTGACTTCAACCTCCTTCAATTTGAAAACATTTTCTTACCGAAGACGGATGCTGTCCTACGAGCGTTGCACAGGGTTAACCGCATGGAGATCACAAAGCTTTGTGATGAAAGAGAGGACAAGTTGTTGCATGGTGGGAAACAAGAGGGGTTATTATTAATCAATGCATCTCTGACTGAGCGGCCACTGATCCACAGCAAGCATTCTTGCTAAGACAGGGTGGGTCTTGTCTCTCAGGAGAATTCAGCCATGCCGTTCAGTGCTGTCGCTAGTCTGACCCATTTTTAGTCAACAAAATTACAGGACAGCTCCTCCTTCCACCTCTAATAGAGGCATTGAGATCCAATTTATAGTTGATCAGGAAATGGGTATCAGAGAGCCCCCCATATGTCCAGACTGCACCTCTATCTTTTTGATACACCTGATTGGAAGCCTAGCAGGTGTGAAATTTGAAACTGGGGCATGCAGGTAGCCAGAATTTGTTACAGATATCATTCTAAGGTGGAAATATTAATGGTGTACATGAAAAGAAAACAGCCACAGTTGCTGCTCCTGATAAAAGTCGATGATGTATGGCTTAGAATCCAACCTTCTGAGTAATCAAACTGATTAACCAGGAGCATGCAAGCCTTTTCTGTAAATATTGCAAGTAAGGCCCCGAGTATGTCCCCTGTTGCCATGACATTAAGTCTATGGGGCGGTCATGTTTAAGTTTAGCGATAACTTTTATGTAACTCAATGTTACGTAATCACCAACTCAGCTGCCGGCTACCTAGAAGTGGTTTTCAGTATCCCTACCCCCAACGCCCATTTTCTCTTTATGTGTGCACATGTGTGCGTGTCTGCTTATCTAAGCGACAAATCTGCGTGTGTAGAATTTACTTTGGAAATATGCTGTGTTATTACACCAAAATAAGGCAAATTGAATCTTTGTAGGACATTAGATAGCAGAGTTCAGCACAAATGCGACAATAGATGAGGCGTTCAGCAGGGCTGTGGTATTTCCTTCAAGGACTTCAGTACTAAATGTGACATTTTATTCTTCAACAAATTCATATTGAAGAATAAAATGTCAAACAAACATGCAGTCATCCTGTGAAAGTCTTTTTCCTTTTTAAAATATCTGTAATGGACACAAATCCTCATCTCTGAGAAAACCATGTCTATGACATTGTGCCTTTCCAGTCACTCCTTATAGCGGATAATCATGTCTTGATTGGTTCAAAAACCAAATGAGACCATCAGGCTATATGTTTAGATTACTGAAAGGCTTTCTTGAAACCCAGGTGTCTGGCTGCAGGTTTGATATTTGAAGACGAGGGTCCAAGATGTGTCTTTAAAATAGTGGTCGATTGCCAGGGAGTGAGTTGAATTGACTTTTTTTTATGGAATTTGACAATTTTGTGGGAGCTCCAGCACTTTATCTCAGACAGACAGGAATAAAGATTGCCCTGTTCAATGGGGTTTAACGGGGCATACAGTAGATCTGTGTATCATCGGCATAACAATGATACAGGCTTTGGTGTCTGCTTATAATATGGCCCAGTGGCAGTACGTAAATGCTAAACAGTAAGGGGCGAAGGATATATCCATGGGGGACTACACAGGTAGTTAAGATTAGAATCCCCACAGTTGGAGAGGCCAATATTAAAGTGCAAAATGATCCTACTTTATGTCACCATTTAGAGCACACGATATACATTTCCCTATTCAAACCTCTAGAAACCATTTCTATACATTTTGTTGAATTGTGTTTATTATATTATCCACAATTTAACAGTGTCTTTGTTTTGGTTGGCTTTTATCATGACTCCTACTTACAAAACAAGGAAGGAGGTCAGCAAATCTGGAAGATAGATTTTGCATCTGCGCTGGTAGTTGTCTAACAAACAACTCCCATGATTTCATGATGTTAAACAGCAACAAGCTCTGTCTTTTATTTTGTTTTGTCTGAGTGACAGCAGAGTGGTAGAAAATACATTTTGGGCATTTAAAACAAGAAGGGATTACATGCAGCCCAACAATTCCTAACTGCATCCATACATATATATACTGATTTTTTCAGTATTGTTTTTTATGGCATAGGGTGTACATGCATTTTTAATACTGTATAGTTAACATACAGACAGACTGCATAAACTATGGGCTGTATATAGCCGGCATAACCCGGGGCTAAAATATGCAACAAGTAGACTGAATGAAAAAGATAAGATAGAAGATGGAGACGTAGTTTTATGAGGAATTAGAGCAAAAAAACATACAAAATAACATGTATTTCCTTCTTGAATACATACAGTGTTGATCGTGATGCTGAACACCATTTGACACTTCTTGGGAGAATGATAACTGTCTTCAGTGAGATATTTGACTTGTTCCAAACATTAGCCGGGAGTTTTTGGAGGGACCGAGGAATAGTTTGTTCCCATCCAAACTATTCCAGTGGACTCACTAACTGCTGTTTGATATGGTTCATTTTCAGTATTTAAAGTCATTCTCTGGTAAGTTATCCTAGCGATAAGCGTTTCTAAATACCTTTAAATACCTGCTGATCATTGTAGTCAAAGTGAAGGCCGCTGTCAAAATCCAGATCCCAAACCTCAACTGCCACCCTTTTCTTCAGTGTCTGGCAGTAAAATGGTCCCTTTGGCTGGTGCGCATCATCCATCCACTCACCTTTCCACTATGACATCGACCTCCCGCTGTCCTGTCGCCTCCTTCTGCTCATGATTGGGTTTTCGCTCAAATGTCCAGATGCGACTCACACCTGCTGAAGCAGTGGGCATCTATGGAGAACGATGCAACACGGCGCTGTACAGTAGCACCTATCAGAGGGAGCATCCACCAGGAGCAAAACACCCAGCAGTGGTTGATGTCAGGCTTTAAATGACTGCATTAATAATTTATGCTGTTAGCATAAAGGGTAATGGCACTGTGTCCGTTTTACCACATCAGCAATTTTTGAAAGTAAACATTCGTATCTGAGATTAACGACCTAAGCCTTAAAGGAATAGTTCACACAAAAATCCAGGCATTATCTTCTCACCTCTAAGTTGATGGAAAGCCATGTGAAGTTTATCCCTTGAATTTCAGAACAGTGTTGTAGCATTTTACTGAACAGATGAATATTGGGACTACCAAGCAGAAGGTGCATGATACAAAACTGAGAGGCCGCTCTGATTCTAAAGACGGAAAATGTTACTCTGCAACAAAAGAATTCCAAGAAAGTAAAAGAAACATTGTTCTTGGGAAATTTGTATTATTTTTGGTCTCAAAAGAAGAAAAAAATCTTGTCAAGCATAGATCACATGAGAAGACTAGTTTTACATGAATAATATATATAGTCAGATATTTCATCCAATAACGTAATGTATTTTCTTCCAGTAACAAGGTACAATAATGTTTGCATAATATAATTATAAGATTAATAAGATTCCTTTCCCTTATTTTAAGAATAATGAGATTCAATTCCAAGAAACTCTGTCTGATTATTAGCTTTTTTCTCCTGATTATTAATCTTGTATTGAGGAATGGGCTCTTAAAATCATCTCAGTCAAGGACTAACATACTCATTTTAAGTAAATCAGACTTAAATAAATTATTTTCCATTGCTTCTTATTAGCAAAACTTGGGTGGGCGCTGTAACTCAGAGGGTTTAGCAGTTGTCCCCTAATTGGAAGATCAGCAGGTTGGAAGTTCAAGCCCAGCAGTCTATATATAGTAGGGTCCTTGCACAAGACCCTACATCTAAAACATATATGCTGGGTACCTCACAGGGGACAAATGCAGAGAAATAATTTCACCATATTGTCCTGTGTATGACTAAAGAAAGAATACATTTTAGTCTAGTTTTAAGGACCAAAAGAGTATTTCAGCAGTTAGATTTTTATGTTTGTTTTAGGAATTCTAGTTAAGCAAATTTTATTATAATTAAGGAATATTTTTGCTTCTTTCTAGTACGGTTGTTTTTACAGTGAACAACTGATCTGTTCTTTGTGATGCTGCTTTCAGATATCAGGTAAACATTGAGGAGTTGCATGTAATGATCAATCTCAGCCAGGGGTGCTTGCTGGCGCTTTCAGTTTAGACGCAACAGTAAAGAACTCATCTTTAAAAGGGTGTCCATAACAACTTTTCAAATCAATGCGGAATCTTCTGGAGTGCGTATAAGCCACTGTCATATATTGGGGGCGACTGTGGCTCAATTGGTAGAGTAGTTGTCCACTTATCTGGAGGTTAGTGGTTCAATCCCCAGCCACTGCAGTCAACATGTTGAAGTGTCCTTGAGCAAGATACTGAAACCCAGGCTGCTCCCAATGGCTGTTCCACTGGTGTGGGAATGATTACTGCTCCTGATGAGCATGTGGCACCGTGCATGGCAGCTTCTATCATAACTGTATCAATGTTTGGTGAATGCTGACTCATGTTGTAAAATCTCTTTGACTGGTTGAGTAGACTAAAAAAGTGCTTTATAAGTACAGTCCATTTACCATAAGATGTATGTAGAGTATTTCATTATTAAACCTTCTCTCTCTGCTCTGCAACACCTTTATCTTCACCAGCATGTTTTTCAGAAAAGCCAATAACCCCAATGTGAGATTTTAGTTTTGAAAATATGCATGCCTATTTCCTAAATTGTTTTTACATTTATAAACTCAATAAAAATATTTAAAAAAAAGAGCATCAAACCAGATTATATATAATGAGATTTTTTATAATCATTTTTAATGATAATGTTAATTGGTATTTCATTGTCTGTTTAAATTTTTAAATTCTCATGATGACAAAAAAATTGGTTTGTTTAATGACAAATTGGAAACATTTGAGTTAAAGAGACAGACAGACAGACAGACAGACAGACAGATAGATAGATAGATAGATAGATAGATAGATAGATGCTTTAGAACCACTGCTTTAGGAGATGCTTAAATTACGCTTTTCAATGAGCTTCAGAAATGTCTGCATTTTTGGTAGTGTAGCTGTATCTCTATAGCCTTTTCGTAAGTATACTCATTTAGTAATATATTAATTTTCTATTTTTAGCTCCAATTTCTTCATTTATTGGTGGTCTTCTGGGTACTTCCTACTTAGATGGTGGTTAAAAGTATAATCTAAAAAAAGGAAAGAAAGGAACTCACAACCTCTTAACTTAAAATTGTATGCTTTGGTTTACACTTCTTTGCTGCAAGTGTAGCCAAAATGACCTTAAAATAGACTCTCAGTGTTGTTGATGTTCCACATCGAGGCTCTGCAGTCGTCCCAGACACAGCCTTTGGCAAAAATATCAACCCTAACCACATTGGAGATTTTTTTTTTCAGCACAGTCAAAGCAGCTTGAGCCCAAGACTCTGCTTAAAGCCAGGGGGGCTGGGCTTTACTTGGGGAGGGGTGGCATGTTGAAAGGAGGGGTGGATATAAAGACCAGAAGGAGGCAGTAAACCTTGAGAGAAACCACTCCCACAAAGAGATGCAGGGTGGGGGCCTCAGTGGGACTGCTTGATGCTGAATCACGGGCTTGTTAGCATCACAGGGCTCTTCTGGGACGATGATGTCAGCCCCAGGACTCAGAGAAGAAGGGAGGCAAACAAAGACATTGGAGTGGAGGAGGAGAGGGGAAACCACAGGAGTATTGACCAAGAGGACCCGCAGAGATGATCCACAGATGGCTGCTGAATGCCGCAGGCTTGAAGTCAGCGGAGATGAATTGGAGAGCTACAAATCTGATTTTGCCTCCATGATGAAATTAGCTTTATGAAGAAAGTAAAGGGAACAGATTCAAATTGGTTAAATTTGGAGTTTAGAGTGGGTGTGGTCACATAGTCACTGTGGGTGTGGCTTCAAATATAGATAAAGACTTTGTTCAGCATACAACCACACACTTTTGTGTGTGCAAGAAATGCTATGATGTCTTCTAGATATAAAATTCCCCAAAATGCCTTTTTATTTCTGAAAAAGATAGATAAAGTTTACCACTCTGAAATACAACGCTGTAGATTGGTTTACAGTTTCCATGTGCTATTCAATTACTTAATGGAGTTATGATTGTTTTATCGATTAAAAATCAACTGGGTAGATTTTGAACTGGAATTTGTTTTGTTTTGTTTTTGTTTCATTCAATTGACAGGAATCAAACATTTTGCCCAAATCGGACCCTTTAATGCCATCGAGTGTCTCCGGGGATACCTTATCGCTCAAGACCAGACCCTTCTACCTCCCCCCCAGTCAATAAACCACTGTAGCCAATACAGCTGACTGCAGCAATATTTGTATCTACTGCATTTAGTAATGGTGGCTCTGATCAAAAGACAAGAGGCAGAGCTGGAGGTGGCAGAGTTGAAAATGTTAAGATTTTCTTTAGAAGTTATTAGCGTGGACAGGATTATAAATAAGAACATCGAAGGGAAAACCCAGGTAAGGTGTCTTTGAAACAAAGTAAGAGAGGCCAGATCCCTTAAGACACCAGTCAAAAAAAAAGTATTTATTTAATCTTTTTTTCTCCATTATAATTATTATTATAATTATTATTATTACTATAATTTCATTATATTTTAGGTCAAAATTTTAAGATAATATACTCAATCTGTATGTCCTGTCTGTTTCATTCCAATAAATTTTGAGAAGAATGAAAACAAAACAAAATCAACATACATTTAGATTAAAATAATATTTAATTCAACAAAAAACGTTCTCTAATACCAGCTGGGCCGGTGTGAAAAGGTCTTAGAAGTAAAAAATAATCTACCAAACTGCCCAGGGCTTGTATTGACCTGATCACTATCAGCCCTGATCAATCACATCATGACTTCAATAGAGCATTTTCAGAGGCAGGAGGCTGGCCTGTAGATCTCACCAGTAGCACATTATGCCAAAATCAATAGAAATCAGAAGCTGATTAAAATCCCTAAATCTGGAAAGGATAATTAAGCTATTTATATGGATCCTCGACCCCACAAATATTGAAGGACAGGCTATCCTCAGGCACCCCATAATATGGCTGCAATGAAGTAGTTCCGCAAAGACGAGAGGGCTATAATCTTTCACTGTGACATCATAGACTGATCTCTGGATGTCAGAGGTGTTTCCCAATTACCTGTTAAGTCCAGGGGGCTGAATTTTTTTTCTTGCGGGTATTTAGATATAGAATGACTTTTTTTTAAACTTGCGTTTTGTTTACTAAAGGTGCATCAATTTTGTGTTAAATTTTTTGTTGAAGATCCAATACAGTTTTATATGTGACAGACACATAAAGAAAAGAAATCGGGTCCAGAGTGTGCCCTATCTCTCAACCAGTATAAGCTGGGATAGGCTCCAGCCTCTCTCAAACCTGACCAGGATAAGCAGTTATTGATTATAATTTAATAAAAGTGTTGTCTCATTTTACTGAACATCTCATTTTACTGTTCATTTACTGATCAGTCAAATGAGATGGATGGATGTATAATAAACTACAAAGAGGACTGAGTGAGCACAAAAGTTGAGTGATGCTGAAAAGCTGGTCCACACGTTTGTCTCATCCAGACTGGATTACTGTAATGCACTTCTCATTGGGATCCCTGATAAAAGTCTACAGTATGTTCAAAACAGTCCTGCAAGGATCATGATGAGAGTGCGTAAACACAAACACATCACCCTCATTCTTCATTCCCTTCATTGGCTTCCCATCTCCACCAGGATTGATTATAAGATCTCTCTCCTTACTCACCAGTGCATCCATGGTAATGCACCCCCCTACCTAAAAGAACTACTCACCCCACTGACCTCAACACCATCCCTCCGTTCTACCCACTCATACCACCTTCTCCTTCCCCGGACTAAGCTCAGCACCATGGGTGATCAGGCCTTCTGTTCTGCTGCCCCTCGTCTGTGGAATGCCCTCACTGACCATCTGAGGGCTCCACAGATGACTGACACATTAAAAGAAGGACTTAAAAATTTCCTTTTCAGCAGAACCTATAACTTTTAATTATCATTGCTGCTTTTAGGTCATATTTTCATATAATTATTATTATTATATTTTCTTATTGATGCTTTTATTTGTTTTTACTTTATAGCACTTTGAGATTTGATCCAAATGTAAAGTGCGTTATAAATGAAATGTATTATTATTATTATTATTAAAAGTGATAAACTACTTAAGTATGAAGGTCCACTGGATTTGACTTGTGGAGCTTGTGTTTCCACAAAATTTTGATAATGATGTCCACTCACAGCACTGTATTGGGGACGGATCATCTTCATCCTCCTGGCTCCTCTCACTTCACCTCAGCTCAGCTGTCGCCCGTTTCAAGAGAAGTGCTGCCGCAGCAAAATCTACTGGTTTGAAAGTTAATGCTGGTTCTAATAGAAAGATCTAGATGACATAAAGCATCACAGATCTGTTTTTGGAGACTTACACAGTATAAGCCCGTTGATTCTAATGTTATGACTGATGTATTGTATCATTCCTTTTCCCTGGCTTCCTGTCACCAATAGTACTCTAATGACTACCATTACAAACCTGCTTTAGTGAACTGAGAGGTTCCAATCTGTAGGGTACATCTGGAAAACTATGATCATTATGTAATGTGCTTTTAGGCTTCAACTATGAAACTGTCTGAGGCCATGGTTCTCTGCCTGAGAACAGTAGACCACCTCTGGGTTGGGAGTAATATAATGGCTCAAGCCAAGGAGTTTATGGATCCTTGGTTCTTGTTTGAGAGTGATGGGAAAATGGACAGGGAGCTCGGTGCGGCATCGGCATTAAGGTGAGTGTTGTATCCATCCGTTGTGGTGAAAAAATAACTGAGTCAAAAGGTGAAGCTTTGAATTTACCCCTCCACCTACGTTCCAACCATCACCTCTGGTCATGAGGTCGGTACTGTACAAAAGAATAAAAGCTTCCAGGGCGGCTGGGCTCAGCCTAAGAGATAAGGTGAAGAGTCCAGACATGCAAAGGGAGCTTGAAATGGAGCTGCTGGTCCTTTGTGGCAAACAGAGCCAGTTGAGGCGGTTCAGGCAACTGATTAGGATGCCCCCAGGACACCTCGCTTTGGTGGTTTCCCGGACACATTCATCTGGGAGGAAACACCTCGGGATTCTTCAGGATGAACCGGAGAGCTTTGCTGTTGTGAGGGGTGCTTGGCCTACTGTCTCCGCGACCTGACCATGAATGAATGGAAGAAAAAAGATAGGTGGATGGATGGATAATCAGCTGTCGAGTTAGGTCTAATTTTCTGGACAAAATTATGGACCATTATGAGGACCACCTGCTTCAAATTTTTCAGAACATCTGGTCACTGTTTCTTGTACTGATTAGCCTAATTTGATGGCGCTAGAGCGTTAATTTGAATATCGCTGACTGGTTAGAACTTTGACTCCCCCCTTTTGCCTCAGAATCTTTTTAAATTCCGTCTGATGTACGGGAAAAATCTGATTGTTGACTGGTGAGTGATAATCATAATCCCAATCTGGGAGATTAACGTTATCCCGATTATTATCATACCAACATCCCCTCATACAAGCCAGATGTCTGCATGCGAGGCTCAGCTCTGTTCATATCAGACTAGTAGCTCAGACCAAGCATTTTTATCTCTCTTAGCGCCCAGACATGACACTGATCTTCTCAGCCATGTTGTGAGATGATTAACAAACAGCTATCTTAAAGGATTTTGGAAGGAATGAGATACAGGTGTGGAGGGAGGAACCAGTCTGGCCTTCATCATCCCGATATCAACAGATAACTTTAAATTGTTTATCATGGTCCTTTCAGACCATACAACACATCATTTTCATCAAGTTTATTGCACATACTTTCTCTAGGAACTTAAACCTGCATGAAATGGAATCACCCTCTATCTGCAGAGACTGGGAGGAGACAGCAAACAAGCAAGGTCCAAGCTGACATCCCCAACAGCAAGGATATACCCATGGAAAGCCCCCAAAACCCTGCAATGTACATGCAATCCCCTTGATTGAAATCCAAAAATTAAATGTGAAGTCCCCCACAACAGTAATATGTGAATGAGAGTTAAGAGTAAAATGTGATATTAGATAGATCTCATCGAGTTCATCGATATGCACACAATTTGGACTAAGTCCAACCAACGGTTGAGAAATTATGGCCAAAATATTCTGGAGATAAAGCTCCCCTAGTGTCAGAAATATACAGTAGAGCCAATTTTTTCCAATATAAATCAGTTCGTCCTCCCACTGAAGTCTCTAATTATATCCTCCACTTTTTGGGGATAAAATTAACGACAATAAAATGAACACTTTCTCATAAGAAAATGCATTAATTAATGATTCATTTATATTAGTTAAGCTCATCTTCATTTTGGAGAAAGCAGTAATCAAGCTATTTTGAAAAGAGGGGAATAGTTGAAAGATATATTTTTTTCTTGTATCTCAGACGATAATCAGTAGTAAGTATTGTGAGTAGACCGAGTACAGCTACTCAAAAATTCATGTTGCCTTTGGCAACATGAATTTGCCAAAGGCAAATTGCTTCCCTTTTGAAAGCAGCATCATGATGGAATGCTGGTGATGGCAGCTGATGACTACGAAGACACTGATGAGATGATGAAACTGGTGAATCTTCTAAGCCTGGGTGGAGACGGGAAGGTGGATGGTTTGTATCCATTTTTTTTATACAAAGATAATTTGTGTACTGCCATATGTACTGCAATTTTGATTCAAAATTTCTATTTTGACATTAAATGCATAGAAAATGCAGGAATTGCATCATGTTTTTACTATTTAGAATATTTGTATAATGCTTTATGATTTCATTGTCAAAAAATAAAACCATTGGCGATGATTATACTTTTTCTATGCTGTTTTATCAACTGTATAATCCTGTTTTAACCAAAATGTTGCCAAATATTTATCAAAGGCTAATATTTAAAAAAATAAAAAATCCAGCACTTTTATTTTGATGCAGGAATGTATGACTTCCATGAAAAACAGGAGGCATGGAGGCAGAACTTGTAAGCAACCACCAAAAGTTTGAGCACATGCGGATTTTCAGAAGGTACTGCTTTTTTTGAAACGTTAAGCAATAAGTATTCACAATGTATTCATCAGTATACCGTTTTTTATTAAGTAACCCTACTGGATACATGTGTCCAGCTGATGGGATTTAATATTTAAAGTGACAGCCTCAGACAATGTCAGCAGGAGGTAAGTACTGAGTATGCATGAAAAATGTCGATGACAGGGTAGTGTGAGAAATAATCTGTAGACTAAATGTGCAAATGAAATAGTACCTCTATCCAAGATTTTCTTCTCGTCCTTTTGTTCGCTACTTTCGTCCCACTGGGGCCGTCTGCAAAGAGAGAAGTGAACCCGCTGACCTATTAGTGTGCCAAGAGAATATTGATGAGATGGGACAGGAGGAGTCCCCCCTCAGAGCTGATGGTAACCAATTAAGAACGATTTTGTCAAATATATAATATATATATTTCCATGAAGGGAGGTGGGGATAGAAAGGCCAGGGATGCCAGACTGCACAGATTGCACAACACTGTCTGTGTGAAGTGACTTCTGCGAGAACCGGGTCAGGCTAATGCTCGTCTCATCTCATTGGGCGAGAGAGATGCCAAGCAGAGCTGTCTGACAGAGAGCTTATGGAGGGAGGGGAAATATGCCATCTCACTGTGTATGTGTGTGATGCCAGGCTTACACTGCCAGTCTCCACCCTGTCATTGCTCGGGTGATGTCATACGTCTTTGTGTGTGAGCAGGAGTTCGCTTACAGCCTTGTGATCTTTCGTCAGACGAAAAGCAAAGCCACTACCAAGCCTTGAGAGGAAGGAATAAGAGAGGCGAACATGTGACCCCCCTCATTTCTAGAGATTCATAGTATCTTCTGTACACTGAAAAAAGATTAGAATAATTTTTTGTTGAACTTAAATAGATCAATTGAGGCTTTGCCACCACTTAGTAGTTGGTTCATAGATTACACACTAAGAAAGGTCTAAAGGTCTGGGTCATTATCAGGCACCAAAATGTGTGAGCTGATTGATTTCTGCCATACAGTTTACACTCTTTGGGGAAGTCTGTCATCCGTCATTATTTGTTATTCCTTCACTGGAAAGAAATACATTGGAAAGACCAAGACGAACAATTTGTTAAAAATAGCTGTACTGTCCTCGTTACATAACTTGACAGACAGATAAATGCTTCCTTAACATCAAGACTCTGAAGACTGTTGTTCTTTTGTCCACAGGTTTATTGACGTTGCAATGGAAAGTCGTGAAACTAAAACATACAGACATGGAAATTACCAACATGCTTACTTATTACATTTATAAACATGTAGAGAAAATATATGAAATCTATACTTAGTATAAATGAAATGAATAAGTTTTTATGATACCAGCTTTTACATATTTATAATGCATTTAATGTAAACTATCACCACATATTTTAACATGTAATCAATTACTTATTTACCTTTATAACATGTTTTCACCCTTCAATGAATTGTCTACAGTCTATGAACAACATAGTAGCTACAATGCTTACTCCGATGCTAATATCGTGAAATTTCACAAACTCAACAGACTCCCAAAAAGAAGAAGAGCAGCTGGTGTAAGTATAATAGAATCATCAGGCTCAATTGCCACAGGAACAAGAGGCCTGGCGTTGATGATGGCCGCTACTTCTGCCATAAATGTCACCAGCACTTCATGCGTAAGTCTGTCTTTCAGTTAAAGGTACACGGAGTCCAAAATTCTCTCTGCAAGTCCAATCATTCTTTCCCATGATCCACCGAAATGGGAAGCATGTGAAGGATTTAACATCCAAAAGTAGCCTTGGTCTGACAGGAAAGTCTTCACGGTTAAATTGTCAAAATTGTACATTCTTGCTATGAGGCAGCAGCTCCGGCCACTGCGCCACCGTGCCACCCCATACCATCATATTGTGCACAGGAATCGAATACCAACCTGATTTGCTTTGGTTTCTTGATGATACACGCCAAATATTGGTAAGTACCATTGTTCCTCTTCTTCACTGAGGGGAGAGGCTGACTCCGCATGGCCATTTTTAAACATTTTGTCCATGAAGCTGAAGAAGTGATCTTTCATTTCAGGCTTCCTTTCAAAGTTACGCTTGAGTGACATGAGACGCTTCACTGCTTGGGACCTGTTGTTGGGAAGCTGGGAATACGTGGTCACTTAAAAGGTAATCGTGCGAACTGTTGTTTGAATCCTTCCACAGCTCTTGGTACATTATTTTCATGAAGAAGGCCTCCTCAATGGAAGTAATTTTTAGTCCACTTGAACACATTGCATCCTAAGGTGTCCACACAGTCTTCTATTCCGTAGAATAAAATGTAATGGTGGGCTGTTGGTAAGATGGATGTCGCTATACCTTTCCTGGACATGGAATACATTAGGGCATGGTTCAAAGAGAGTGGGACGTTTCTTCTCCATAGTATTCGTGTAGAAGGTGCTGATTGTTGATGGCTTGTGAATGCTGCCTAAACACACATTACCTACAATGACCCAGCCAAGGTCCAATTTCTGTGCATAGGGTAAGTTGTGTGGGCCATTCACTTGTTTCCTTGCTTTATGCACTCTGATGATGTCTCATCCTAATAGAAGCATAATTGAGGCTTGTGGATCGATATCTGGAATGAGGTGTGCCACTGACTTAAGGTGTTTATGATGGAGAGCCACATTGGTTGACCCGGCACATGTTGTCAATGTGTAATGAGCATTGGGACTTTGATCGTTAAACACTTCAAAGAACTTTGAACGCACAAGTGACCTGTTGCTTTGCTCATCCAGAATTACATAGATTCTTACTGCTTTGTCTCTGTGGCCAGCTGGATACACATTTACCAGACATATTTTAGACCATGATTGGTTTGTTATATCTCCACCACAGACTATTGTGCACTTGGTGGTGACCTGAGATGCAGGTGAATTTTTTTCTTCCTCCCCGCTGTGCTTGGAGCAGGGTCTGCCTCTTTTCTCCAGTGGGCAGTTCAAGGTTGTAGTGCTGTGTTATGTCTATCACTTTTACATTCCGAACATTGTTAGTTAACTTTGCAGTCTCTTGCACTATGTGAAGATGAAGAACAGCATTTGAAGCACACATTGTTCTCTCTTAAGAATGTCTTACGATCATTCATGGACTTTTCTCTGATTGCACGGCTTCTTTCTTTGGTGACTCCCTAGAATTAAAACAACTTGAGTATATATCTCCATTTTATGAACAGAGACTTTACGGTATTTGTTTGGCTTCCAGACTGTTTTCTCAGTCCTGTGAGTAATGTCTGCATGAGAAATGAAGTTGAAGCCTTGATCATTAGCAATGCTAGCCTAATGGTCAACAGAGTCTACAAAGGAGGAGAAAGGAGGATAAGAAACATGTCTTTGTCGTTTGTAGGAATCCACCAACTGAAGCCCAATTTTCCTGCAAACGAAATGGGAGCTTTTGGACTATTGGGTTGATTCATTTTGCCATGTTGAGGAAAGAGGGCCCTGGCAAGTCTCCTTCTGCCTTGGCTAACTGAAGTTCTATCAGTAAATCACTCAATTTGTTTAGTTAGGAATAATCCCGGTTTGCTAATATCGTGATATTTCACGATATATTTCATCTTCTAAGCCTGGGTGGAGACGGGAAGGTGGATGGTTTGTATCCATTTTTTTTATACAACGATTATTTGTGTACTGCCATATGTACTGTAATTTTGATTAAAAATTTCTATTTTGACATTAAATGCATAGAAAATGCAGGAATTGCATCATGTTTTTACTAACAAGCCAAAGGGCGACCCCATTTCTTGTGGCATCTGTCCTGTATATGAATATCTTGACAGGTATGGGATTTTGCAGTCCAACTAAAATGGAGTTACTGATGTCAACCCAATTTTTATTTCCAAGTAAAAACTAACATCTATTAAACAAAAAAAATCTAACTTTGTGTTCAACTGTGTCAGTTCATTTTCAGCTCTATGTGGAGAACCAGGTAAATAATATATTCAGTTTGTTGGTATAAGAAGGCTATGAGGCCAGTTTTATGATTAAAATCCTTAATCTCTGAGCTGGTTTGCATGAGCAGAAAAGAGAAGTTAATTTACAATGAGAAATCATCAAATAGGTTCTGCACTTATAGTATATTAATCTATTGTTTCCTTCTTCATCACAAAAGAATATGATATGCCATTCCTATTTCAGACTTAACCCTTTACCATAAAAAAACCAAATTGTTTTTGCAGAGTTTATAACATATCAAAGGACTTGTTTGCTCTCTGAATGATGTGACAAAGAGGAGTCAATACAAACTAATTGGATGAAGGTGAATTGTATTGAATTGATTAACATTCTGTTTTTTAATTGGTTTCTGTGTTTCTGAAGTAGTATATAATCAAAAAACTAAAATTATAGCTCCAAATTCCAATAACAGAAGGATGGGACTGAGGAAACGAAGTGCAATGGCAAAGCAATTTGTTATTTCAGTACCAAGGACAGCACCATAGATTTATCAATACACAGTACAGTTGGGCCACAAATATTAAAGAGGCAGCACAGGGCCATAGATTGGAGCTCACAAACAATCAGTGAGTCAGGCGGTTTTGTTTGTCCCCTGCAAATAATTGTGTTCATATATTTGAACAAGTTGGATCTCATACCCTGTCACATAAACTACTGGTAGTAGGCAACGGCATGTTGAAGAGGCTTAAAGAAAAGCTGGCATTAATTCTCTCTGTAATGCATCTTAAAGGCATGCATGAAAGAAAAACTTGTGCAGTGACACGTTGAAAACCAAGAAAAAAATATGTTACAGAACTTTATTGTGAGAGCGAGGGGTTTGGTTAGAACGGTGGTAGGAGAGAGATATGAAAAAGGCATCAGGGAAATGTAAGACAAATGATAGCAAAGGTGTCTTGTGTTGATCTACGCACTCTCTCTCTCCCTCAATTATTATATAAACTAACTAAATTATATTTCTATTTTTAATTATGAAAAAAATATTTAGGTTAATTGAAAATATAGAATTTCTTGCCAAACTCATCTCCAGCAGAACCACTGACAGAACCCCCAACACAAGAGTCGCAGTTGCCTGCACAGACAGATAAGATAAGAAGAAACTTAATTCATCCAAGGAGGGTGATTCCAGTGTCACGGCAGCAACAAATAACACAATAGATACAGTCAAGATACCCTATTGTGTAACAACAGATTAACATCAATATAGAAAAGAATAATACAAGAAATATAGTTGAATGAGAAACCAGAGTTTCAGACCTACTCTATCCCTAGTAGAGTAGTGGTTGCGGTTATAAAGTGAGCGATTGTCGTCACAAATAGAGAAAATAATGGGGGGGGGTGTTGGGACCCTGTGGGATGATAAAGCACAAAGACCGCAGGGAAGAAGTGAAGTTAGTAACATGCATTAATGGTGGAAGGATGTATAGGGATGGAGAGAGAGAGAGGAGCAGAGAGAAAGTGCATCAAGGAAAATCCCCTGGCAGTCTTATCTTATAGAAGCCTAGCTAAGAGCTAGCTTAGGCCAGACTTAGTTATAAGCTTCATACAAAAAGGAAGGTTTTGTTTTTAAATGTAGAGAAGATGTCTGCCCTACGAACCAAGAGTGGGAGATGGTTCCACGGGAGAGGTGCCTGATAGTTGAAGGTTGTGGCTCCAATTATACTTTTGTAGAATTTTCTCCAGCTACTACAAGTAACCCTGTGTCCATTATGTTCTAGTTGAAAAGTTCTAGATGATATGGAACTATATCATACATCGGTGTCTGACCATTAAGGGCTTTGTACACAAGGTGACTAGAAAAACATACACCCAATTCTTTAAAGTGTCCTGCAGCTGTAACATTAACTCTTCTCTATGATTAGTAGACTTGCTAACATTAGCTAACCTAATGTTAAGGAAACTAAGTGATATGATAAACGTACTGTAAATACTAATGTCAGCTTCAACATTATCAAAAGTGATAATGAAAAAAGTACAATATTCCCAATAAAACATAGTTCCATGGCAAGGTCAGGGAAATTTAACAATATACTGGTCCACAGTTACTTAATCTATTGTTCAGTAAAGACAGAAGTCGGCGGGTCTGAATGTAAAGTGCATTATAAATTAAATGTATTATTATTATTATTATTATTACTTAAGCCTTGGAATTAGTCAACATTTTGCCTTTTAATCATCATGTTCAAAGTTATGTAGCAGTTTTGAAATATTCCGTTCTAATCTTGCTTTCTCCTGTTTTCTGGACTTGCTGATCATACTTCACTTTTGATCATCCAGGCATCGAATACCTTTAAATTCTTTGAGCGTTTGTATTATTTTTTTTAAAACGACGCAGCTGTGGTCCAGTTCTACTCAGAAGCCATCATTTTTCATTTATGTCAAGATTGTAACCATGCAAATAAAAAAAACTGATCTAGAAAATGACCCAAACCAATCCATCGTTTACGAAGGGCAGCGTAGTGGAAGAGTGGGCAACAATACTAAGTACTGGGTGCAAATCTGCTTGGATACCTGAACCAGGTACTCTGTCTTCCTCCTACAGTCAAAAAACATGCAATATAGGTGAATCTAAATTCCCTTTAAGTGTGAATGTGAGCATGAATGGTAGTCTGTCATCCCAGTAATGAATTGGTGGTCTACCCTGCCTCTTGCTTAATGTCAGATGGCATAGACTCCAGCCCTCCGTGACTCGGGATGAGCAGCTACAGAAAATAGATGGATTGTTTACATGTTGATTGGTTTATGATAAAGTTAATCCCTCTGTAACTGGAGGAATTGGTATGGGTGTTTTTACCCCAACTAAAGTGTTGCATTTTCATTCTGATTGGGCTTTAAAACCAATCTTTCCTCACTCTCTCTCCCCTACACTTCTCTCTTACACACTCTGTCTCCCCCACAGCATGTATCAATCCCTGTTAGAAGGGGGTTGGTTGACAGATAGAGATAGAAGAGAGAGAGTAGTGGGCGATCCGGAGTCTTTCGCTCTTCATTCACTTAGCTTCCACTGATAACAGCACGTTTGGCTCTAACCTGTCTGTGAGAGGAACCACAATGCATTTGTTTAAGGCAATTACACAACAATTTCCTCCAGGAGAGCAAATATCCAACCACTGACATGCTGCTATTCATTTATGGAAGAAAACAGAGCTCTGCTCACTGCTGCTTCTCTTTTTCTCAGGAATCCAAAGAAAAGTGTCATTTTATTCTACATTTGACAAAATGAAAACTTAGAGAATGGTAAAGGGTTAAGTCTGAAATAGGAATGATGTTTCCATCAATGGCTGACAATTTGCAAATATACGTATTGATTACCACAATTAGACTTCTTATCATTTTGCTTTCCATATAAAAAAACCCCCCACAAACTTTATGGAAATTAACATAATTTTTTTAAATTTTGTATAAAACTGTGACATTGTATCTATATCATACATATATGATCGTATGGTGTATTTTTATCTTTTTCTTAAATTGTGAATTCTTATTGTGTTTTATTATGCATTTATAATTTATTTTGTTTAACCATCAACCATTTATTGCCCTCATTAAGAAAAAAAATATATAGTCTTGGTGTAGTTCAAAATTATTTCTTTGTGAATTTGATTTATTTGGGGGCATATATCACTTTAATATCATAGACCCTCTAAATTTTCTATCACATCACAACTAATTTGGTCAAATATGTTTTGAAACAGTTAAACAACTAAGACTTTTCATGATGAAAATATGGATTTCGTAGAAAATAATCAATTTTAATTAGATAAGCTCAACCTTTTGTTAAAGCATGTGTTTAAAGAACAATTTGACCCTTATTAGACTTTCTTTGGTTGTATACGTTACATAATTCCGTTTAGTAGGCCTCGCATGCCAAAAACAAAATCTGCTTATCGCTTTTTCAATTCGCTGTGGTTAACATGCCTGCTGATCTGTGTTGTACCTCAGGGTTCCATCCATGGCCCCTTTATTGTTTGACAAACTCTTTTCATACAGAGATCATGTAACAACGCCACAACAAAAACAGTTACTTCTATTAAAGTCCCTAAGTTGCTTTAAACCAAACAAATCAATAGTCAAATGGTGCTGTACAGGTGTTTGATAGTAAACTGAGGTTCCCTGAGCAAGAAGCAAGATGTTAAATACTGTGACGTCTCACATATTTGTAGAGCATTACTTTCTAAAACAATGGATTAACGTGGTACATGGACGCTGAGTTCATCCTTTGCTCAGAGGGTTTTTTCCTTAGCTGCAAACCGCTCTTAGCTGCTTTTAAGTATTTGCGTTATGAATAGCACTTGTTCAAACGCCTTTCCTCCTGGCATTGTCACAGACAGTCTGAATCACTTCTGTTACTACCTCCGCCGCTGTCTCAGAGATGGACCAACCGAGACCCGCTGTTACGTCTTCATCGCATTCACGCAGAATGACAGGATGGAATAAGTTGCCCCAGACCTGCCTTAAACAGGTTTTCTGATTGAGTCGAGAGGATCTAACCCTCTCACGGTCCTCCATGTAGTAAAATGTTTGAGAAAATAAATGAACCTTTTTGTTTTAGAATATAATCATGTTTAAAATTTAAAATAAAAGCGATTTTCTGCTTAACGGTTAGTCTCCTGCTTGCGTGAAATATTTGATCACAATAATTTAGTAGAATAAGAAGAACAGAACAACCTTTCTGCTTAACCTTTAGTAAAAAGTTCTGAAAAAAAATTCTCACATAGACATGGTATACACACTGGGGGACTGATATACACACTCTATATTGTATTAATTTTAATATTTCCTTTAATTGCATACTTATTTTGGACTTGGTGTATGTAACACATACTTTCAGCCATATTGTGACATTGATTTGAAGTAGAATATTTATACTTGAATTGTCCTGTTTTTGTTAGTCTTTTTTAGGATCTTATTTTTACGATATGTCTTTCATATGATTATGAAAAAATACAAGGCCACATTTTCTCTCAGACCTTGTTAAATCCAGTCTACAACATGCAAATGCCCGTTTATTGTCGTTATTGGAGCCAAAGCCTTGCTGTCGCTTCTACACCTTCTTCTCTTCTCTACAAGCATGACTGCATACAGCAAGGCACAAACATTCCTCAAAACCAGGTTACCCTGGCAACAAGTTACGTAGCAGCAGTCTGGGCAACCACAGAGGACAGTAGGATGCGCGACAGTGGAGGTGGAGTCTAACAGAGCTATTTTTGCAAAACAATGAGTGTTGCACGTTTCTCTTTTGCTCATCAATCATTTCTAATGCATGGTGTAAGTCTGCTGTGTGAACGAGAACGATTGCTACCTATATATGAGTAATGTTTCGGTTACATAATGTGTGGACCACAGAATCGGATAGCGAACATAATGCATTACACCAAAGTGCTTACTGTGGTTGTGTCTGCAGAGAGACAAAGAGCCCTTGGCGGCTTGCATGGTCTCATCTCCTGTCAGCAGGGAGGCTGGCACGCTGCCAGACAACCAGCCTGCACAATCACAAAGGTTTACTCATGGCTTGCACACACATTCAGTACAACACTCCCTTTCATTGTTAACCTCTGCCTCTCTAGGTTGGGATCTATATTTGATAGGATTAGACCAAAGCGAAATAAAAATGACTGTCAAATTGCCTCCTGAGCAGAGAGACTGGGTGTGTCCGAACCCAATTCACTGATTGGGTTCGAAGATGAAGGCTGGCTGCAGAAAAAGTCATACAAGAGCCTTCTCCGTGTCATTTAACTCAATTTCATCAGATTTGAGATATTCTTATATATATTGTTGTAAAATTTTGTATTCCAGTTATTTTCTTTGTACCAGACATAACAAAGAAATTCCCCCGATGACAGCGTGGATGCATGACATGAACAATATTATAGTGAATGTCTCCATCTGCTGCACACCCACAGGAAGTGCTGCATTATGTCACCGGAGTGGACCGACATGTCTGTTCAGGAAGAGACAGTGAAGAGAATTTCTTGCTGTGTGTTCCCTTGAAGCATTCGTCCATCAATCTTTGCTTTGCTCATTGTAATTTAATTGCCAACACGACCTACATAAGGAGCAGCAGCTGTGTCCTTCTAGCCAATCAAGCTTACTGCGATGACCAAATGATGCATGAGGTCATGCACAATGCATCCTTTAATCCTTTAAGGAGGACATCTAGCTTTCTGGTTTTAGCTTTGGGTACTTTGCAGTACCCAAAGCTAAAACCAAAAATAGCTTTCATGTCTTACGTTCTGATCGTTCTGTACACATTGCCATGGCGACAACTGAAGCCAGTTTGGGCGATGGTGGTTAAGAGTTTTCTTAAGCAGGTATAATACACCTTGTTTACTGTAGCTTTGGGTACTGTACATGTCATTAATATTTATTTTTGTAGTTTTCACAATGTTGATTCATTTTTTATTCAAAGTCACATCCGGTAGCTAAGCTGTGTTTGTGTATTTTATCTGGCTTATTCAGTAAATGAAGTAATAAAAAAAAACATCTCCGGTGTTGCATCACTTTTAAGTGTCCTTCGTAAACGCTTCCGTCATCTTGTTGCTTTCGCAGATCATTTTTCTTAATGTGTTGTGGCTTTTGCAGCGCTCCTGTGTTGTCAAATTGATGAAGATGCTCTCTTCATTTGCTTGAGTTTTAACTATTTTAATGTGTTTTCTTAAGTTGCAATGCATTCTCACCTGTCGGCCACTGTAGGACAACACCTGAAGCTATTAATGTATGATGACAGCAGAATTAGCTTTCAACAGCCAATGTTTGTACTGTAATAATGAATGTACAGAAAAGTCTCACTCTCTCTTCAATCCTCGGTTGATTGTTTTTAAAAGATAACTGGTACTTGCTGCTTGTAAAGCTACACAAATAATATGTCTTCAAAACATCATAGTCTTGAAGTTTTTTCAAAGAAGTGTTACAAAGAAATTTTGGGGGAAAGTGGGTTCTGAAGGCTAATCAGGTGATCGGGAAGATTGTATGGATCAAGTTTTACTTATGAACAGACGTGATGATCTTGGTCTGTGACTTGCTGTACTCTGCCTCTGATCGGCTTGGTATTACAAAGATATTTGTCACGTAGTTTAAGTATTTTCAGTAAGGGGCAAGCTGAGAAACATCATCAGCCAAGCCAATCAGAGGCAGAGTAGGTAGGTCATGGTCTCACCATAGTAGGAATCATCAATCAGCTTAGACATGAGCACTCGTATCCTATAGCGTATCATATATGATATGCTAGAATCTCTAGACAAAAAGCACTTATGTGATCTGAAAATAAACATTTTGACCATACCAACAGGCTCACGTTTAGCAGATCATTATAACCACGGTTAAAACTTACTTAATTTTACTTAGTTTTAGCAAATGGCATGCTAATACTTGCTAATCAGTGTGACTCATGGTGAATTACTTCTCTTCTGTAAGTATTAGCCCACCAAAGTATAAGACCAACTTTTAACTGCTTTTGGCTCAGATGAAATGTCAGGGGATCAACTGTGTCTACAGGCTTAATTCTCTGGGGAATTTTAATGTCTGCTAAGATTTTCATGGTTATACTGTACATCCAAAAGATGTCGAGCTATTTCAGTCCATGCTGACCTTGCTCCCACACATGCCTGCCACAAGCACGACTAAATCACACCTCTATAATATCATCTCTATGTCAAACATGACACATGGATGCCCATACTGAGACACAAGTTAACCCTTTCGTCTCCCTTTGGTGTTGTTTGATAATGTTGGCTATGTTATTGCAACTGGTGAGAATTTTTGTTATTTAAATTTTAGATCCTACTAAATGTCAATAACCTCATAGTGTATTTAACCTCATGGCGTTTTTAGGCCTAAATGTCCCCGCTGAAACCCATTTAAATTGTTTTATTGAACTGGCATCAAGGAAAAGAAATCATGCATTCCATGGTGTTACGCTTTCATTCTGACATTATATCTTGACATTTTATTTTTACATTCTCCTTTCTGAAGGTACGTTATGATGTCAGAGAGTGCTATGTTTAAAAAAAAATTAAATAAAAGTGATTTTGTGCGTATTTGTGTGTGTATAGATGTCTGGTTATCACAGTATCCACAAATAAATCACACTGTGCAGCAGATATAACTAGCAATGTTTGAATAAATTGTCATTGTGTTCCTGATGGTGAAATTGATGCACCCTATTGAACCTGGGCTATTTCACTATAATTTTTTATCACTTTTTTTTTTTTTATATGAGCCCGGTATGTTTTTACTGTATGAACCTGAACTGTTTTATTGTATGAATCCTTAAGGCAACAATCTAGAGGTAGTAGTAATATTAGTAATAGTAGTAGCATTGAAGTAATTACAATACTAGCAGAAAAAAAACATTGAATTCTGATTGGATCATGTCCAATGGAGTTTAAGCAACTTGATGTCTAGTAGTAGAAGTAGGGATTTCTTTATCGAATGGAATGGCTTTGATGTCTTTGTCATCTAACTTTTCTTTGAAATGTGACTTGATTTCTTTAATCTTTGTGGCAAGTAGCTTGATGGCTTTAATGTCTCAACTGCCTCAGTTACAGAGTGAGTTCATTGAGCAATTTCCCACATATGAGATAGCTATTAGTTTGATGTATCACTTGAATAAACCTTGTCATAGCTTTTAGACTATAAACATTTATAAGAATAGTAAAACATAGGAGGAGAATAAGGTTGTTGAACTGCATTGAGTAGTTAATTCTAGGATTCCTTCTGAGTGTCTTTTTCTACATCTTTCTCATAAAAGGAAACACCATAACCAGGTTTTAAAGGGTTAATATTAATTCATATTTAATAGTTATGATCAGTACCAATATTAATCCAGACACAAAGAGGTCACAAGCCATTGTACTTCAAGTAATAGTCCTGAGCCCGGATAAGTAGGGAGGGTTGCATCAGGAAGGACATCCAACGTAAAGCTTATGCAATGAACAGAAAACTAATTTCCAAACCGTATCAGTTGGGGCTTGGGTTAACAACAACCGTCACTGGTACCATTAGCCAGCAGAGTGCTGGCGGTAACTGTGGATACAAATAGATGATCCACTGTGGCGACCTTGAAAAAGAAGAAGATTATGAACTGGACTGGTATTATTTCAAAGTATTAAGTCAGTAAAAGTGTAAAATAATAGTAATATGTAATATTTTATGGCATTTTGAGGAAGGGAACGTCTTACGTCGTCAAAGGGCATGTGAGAATGGCTTAATGAGGTGAAGCGCAAGTGTCAAAGGTTAAGCATTCAGAAATGACACCATTGAACACACGGATGGTTAAGTCAAGCTTTTAGCTTCAATGGCAATTTCCAACACCAGATAGACAAATTAAATTCAATCCAGACAAATAAATCAAATGCACCACGTAGAGATCAGGACACTACACCTCTGGTTCATCAAACTGTGGCCTTCTGGTCGTGAAACAAATCAACGCAGAGAGACATGGCCACCGGTAGAAACATTTTCAAATGGAGACGATTACAGAACATCTTTCCTTTGTGGGTACGGAATGTGAGTACAGTCTGGTCATCATACAGGCAGCAGGTATGACACGTTCACTACAATATAGTATTTACACAGTAGCTGGCAAATGTGACTCCTGCTGTTCTGGTGCTCCAAGTCTTGCATCCTTGTCACAGCTCTGCTTATGTGTTGATGAGTGTGAACAGACTTTTCTTTGTTGTTTTCGTCAAAACACGGTTGCGGTGAAGGTGTTGCTTGACGCTCAGTCCCGGACACGTCCACGGACATATGCTGCAGTCGCAATAGGAGGAGCTACGAGAGTCTGCAGAATGTTACAAAAGTCTTTCGCTGACAGTAAAGTAGCCCAAAGTAGCAGTAGTAGTAGTAGCAATAACAGTACTTCACAGAGAACGAGCACAACACAGGATTTGGTTGTGAACTGCCATTAGGCACATTTTCAGAGGTTTTGGAACTTTTTAAAGCAGCCTTGAGTAAAAAATACAACTTTTTTTCTCACTGTTATAGTGAAGCATGTGAAGACCACCTGGCAGTGGGGCACTTCTCACCGAAGGAATGTCTCAAAATGCGGACGGCTTTTTTCACGTCACAACAACAAAAATCCCTGCTCGGATCGAAACAGTCTGGCAATACGGGGTAAAAACTGTACATTTATAATGTGGATAACCTGTACATCAGCTCCATGTCTGAAAACATACAATAGATCATATTCATAAGTGAGCAAGATGACATAGAGATCCCAGTTTTCTTCTATTTTCCTGTCATGTTTTGCATCCAGCTGCGTTAAAAAGCCACTATAGGTTGCCTCCTACTAATCTTAAATTTAAAATAACACATTTCACTATAAAATAAAAATCAGTAGGAAATGATACATCTTACAGTTTTACAGTTTACAGCGTTTTGTTTAGCTTCTGTTTTAAATAAATCATACAAAAATAGTAGTGTACAATATACAATCTGTCACTGTCCCTTGGATTCCCCGTGGTGAGTGTAAGACCCACCCACACAAACAGTCATTGGGTAATTACTAAGTAAAGATTATTCTCAGCGTCAAATAGTTCGAAGCTCCTCTCCCTCCAGAGTCAGTATATCACTCCGTGGCCCAGCAGCTCTGCAAAAAGGCTGACTCTCCATAGGTGATGACAGGTTCTCCCACAGGTCTCCTTCCATCACGCTCTTCATTCATTGCCCAGGATAGCTTCGCAAGTCTCCGTGGAGGTACGCGAATGAGTCCTTACGAAACCTCTTTGGCCTCCGAGCTCTCCGGCTGAGCTGGAGGCTCCTCCCCTGAGGGTGACTGGGCACCTCCAGGACCATCTGGGCAAAAGAAAAACAAGAACAATGAAAGAGTCGCTTTAATGAACCGAGCAAAGATGTTGTTAATCAATACAAATTATTATTTCATCTAGATATAGCGATACTACTGAACAGAAATGATACAGCTTTGCTGGAAAAATACCACGTTACAGCGAAAATATCACTTTAAAGCAGCGATACTACTATTCGGCAACTATACAGATTTGTGGGTATGATAACTATACCACTGTACGAGAACAATACCACTTTACCACAAATATACCAATGTACGGACAAAAAATGCAAATTTACGGCAATAATTCAGTTTTACAGCAACAATACCACTTTGCAGGCAATATGCCATTATGCGGTAAAAATACCCCTTTGTGGATATGATACTACCTTTCATCATAAATACCACTTCATGATAACATGATACTACTTTACGGCAACAATAAAAGATTGATGGAATGATAGCACCTTACAAGAATTATACCACTTCACGATCCCAGTAGCGCCCTAGTATGAAATTCTCGGCCATGGCCGCCTTACTGTTCCAGCAAAGCTGCACAACCTAATGTCTGCCTGTATTGTCAGTGAATCGATTCGTGAAAGCCAGCATCACATCCCCTAGAAGGGGAATAACACCAACTTTTTGAAAACCCAAGGGTTTTTTCTTATGTGATACTAATTTGAATTAGTAGGCACATGCTTACTGTTGCTCAAATACACCCAACCAATGGGACTAAAAGTTGAGATTTAATTATCAAAAACAAATTCTAAAGCATGGACAAAAGAGAAATGGCCTGTAAAGTTTAAATGCAGGTGAGCAAAGATAATGCTTGATTTATTTGTGGTCTGGCAACACAATTTTTTGGCAGCATGTTCAGTTGCTTTCTAACGACAAAGCCAAAAATACTGAGACAAGCCTGGTAGTCATGCTCATGCCAGAGTTGTGATGAATGACTCAGGATGATTCTGGCTCACAAAGTTGTACAAAATGACCAAGGGGAGCAGTTTTTTCTAACCGGAGCTGATTTCCAACAATAGGGGTTGAATGCAAAATGTTTACATGGATCCATTTATGGACCAGATCCAGGTACGGAGCACCGACTATCATACACGTCTTGAAAAGGCTGCATTGAGTTTGAATTAGCAGTGATGCATCATTAAGTTTCAACAGATTCTTTAACAAGGTGTCCTGTCAGTTAATTCCAGAGGATCTGTAACAAACTAAAATGCTCCTGATTTGGAGTTGTGCATAATATCTGAACTTGCTCCACGTTTAATTAAAAAACATTGTGTACGTTACCTTTCAGGGAAAGCTCAGCCAGCTTAAGAGGCAGATCTCCAGGGTTTACGCCCGCCGGAGAGCCCAGGATGTCAGGCAGGGCGTTCCGTCTCCCTGAGCGCCCAGATGAGGCAAAGTCCAGAACTGGCTCCACTTCCGTCATTTCAGGACCCCTCTATGGTAAAAAGAGGGTACGATATCAGATAAACCCAAATAGTACTGTTTATATGTTATGATATATATGTTATATATTTATGTCATATTGAGAACTTCCTGCTCTGGTACTATATGACCGTTAAAGTCAAGGACTGGGTGTTTAATTTTACACTGAATAACAAATGACATTATAACCACCGACTGCGGAACTCATTATAACATTGATTCTCTTTTCACCATGGTTTCCCGTCAGTGGGTGAGATATATTTGCCAGCAAGTGAATACTGTGTCCTGAAGTTAATATGTTGAAGTAAAAAAAAACAAGGATTGGTCTGAATGATCAGAATCATATTTGATGGTTTGAGAACTGGGTCAAAACAGGTTGGTGTAACAGTTGGGTGTAACCGGTCTGCAGTAATGAGCACCTACCAACATTGGTATAAGGAGGGACAGTGTGTTTGATCCCACAGAAGAGCTACTACAGCACAAATTGCTGATTGTTGGCACCAGAACTGGACCACGGAGCAATAGAAGTATGTGGGGCAGAAATGGAACCTTGATGCATGATGGGAATAAAGCAAGCCGGGGAGGCAGTGTTCTGTTTTGGCCAGTGTTCTGCTAGAAAACCTTGGTGCCACCGTTCATGATGCTATTTTCACACAAACCCCCTACCTAAACATTGCTGCAGGCTAAGTAACACCTTTCATAGAAACAGTATTCCCTTATGGCAGTGGCCTCTTTCAGCAGGATAATGCTCCCTGACACACAGCAGAAATGGTTCGGGATTAGTTTGAGGAACACAGAAATGAATTTGAGGTGTTGACTTGTGGAGTCCATGCCTTAAAGGGAAAGAGCTGTTTTGGCAGCAATAAAAGCAGCTACACAACATAAGGCTGATGATAATAATAACTGTTTAAAATATTTTAGCTGACTTGTGTATGAGTCTGACTATTTCATAGCTAATAGCGAAAGGAGTGTGATAATAGTGATTTATTTAATATTAAGGATGTGTGTCCATTATATCTTACAACCCAATGAAGCCCAATTCTCAGTCATGAAAATTTGTCTAGTAATTTTTGAGTGATCTGCTAAAAGACAAACTGACAATCTTGTTAACTCCGCCACCGACATTTTTACCTTTGTTTTTCGGTTTGTTAGCAAAATTACGGGAAAAAAAACCCTGAATACTAATGGGACTCATTTGGCATTTTACGAAGAGGAAGCTTTTGTCATTAAATATTGTAAATACATTTTGGGTTTTAATAAAAATGCACGTGTGTTAGATTGTATATATTATATTAGTTGTGTGCCACTGTTTTCACCATTTTCTTTGAATACTTTTATACCAAGATGACTCAATATGATACTGTTATAAAATGTTAATCCCTGAAATTATTAATATGTGTACATTGGCAATATCAACATCACTAGGGCACCACAAAGTCATAATTACGCCGGTTGTATCTGGTGTATGGCCTGCTAAAACATCACTGTCACTGGAAATATGGACCTCTGTGCTAAATTGACAGTCAGTTTTCATGGATATATCTCATTATCATAATCTACATCTTGACTAATACTCTATCTAGTAATTAGAAAGTATACTACATAAAGCAATCTACTTGATTCTGATCACAGTAATGTCTACTTTTGGGTATTGTTGTGCCATGACAAAGGTCTGCACTCTCTGAGCGCTTTCCAATTCATGGATATACGTAATGATCTCCTCAGAAATTAAAAATTCCCTCCATCTATACTCTGGACAATTTAATGAGCTTGTAATACAAATTGAAGTCTTCATACTACCGATAGTGATATTGACATATCTCAAACAAAATGTGCTGTCTTTTAGTCTTTTGAGTCAAGAGAAAAGATTTATGAAGCAGAGGATCTGTCCGTCTGGTCGCATAGCAACCAGCAGCTGGGGATCCGGCTCTCTTGGCTACACTGGTGACAGGCAGAATTACATCCTTTGTCACGTAAGCACACATCTACAGGCACACACATGCTTCGGGGCCACTGTTACCATGGCAACAATGCAAGAAAGCACGACGGGCAGGTAAACAAGTTACTCAAATCTTTTCTCACACTATCTCACTTTGTCTTACCCCAGCCTGCCTCTTTGTTGTCTGGCCTTGCTCTTAATAGCTGTACCATTCTGTGGAACAAGATCCAATTTCCCATCGATCTCCTCCAACAAAGGGGCAGTATGCATGGTATGGCATACTTTGCTTTCAGCCGTTAACTCAGACACACTCACACTGTAGCTCTCCAGTATAAAAAGAGCCACAGGTTGACCATCTGTTAGCCAAGAGCGCTCCTGTAGCCTAGCCACTGAGCTCACATCAAACCCACCATCTATCTCTAAAGATATTTCCATGAGCACATGTTGACAACTAAGCCCATGACTCTGCAAAAAAGGAGGGAGGAGTAAACACATTACGGCTTCACCATGGCTGTGTTTGATTAACACTGACATATGTCAGATCTTCAGACCTCAGTATCTGATCTAATAAATAGTCTGCCTCGGATTACAATAAATGATTGACAGCATTTATTCTAACAGAAGAAACGGTGTGATTTTTTGAAATGTATCACCATTTCACCCACAAAGCTGACTGACATCTTTAGCTTTGGTGTAATATAATAACTGTCAGACATTAAGACACAAATAAATAAAATAGTCTCAATTTATTGATGTTAAAATGCAGCAGATTTAATATGCCCTGCTGAAGACACGTACAATCATAAATCAGGGCCAGCGCATGTAAGTATGGAGGTTAGGAATCTTTTGGGTGCAATGCAGGCATCTTTTGAAATGAATAAAGTTTGATAAATATACACTGATCAGCTATAACATTAAAACCATCAGCCTAATATTGTGTAGGTCCCCTTTACAGCCAAAACAGCTCTGTGATGTCACTAACTCGTTCAGCAATTTGTGCACCTACAGTAGGTGATCTTTGGGATCAAACAAAACTGGCTGGCTTTAGTACCCTGGTCACCAGTTCCTCCACCTTCCATTAGACCAGGACAATTTGGCCCCTTTTTTGCTCATTTTTCCAGCTTCAAACACATCAACATCAGGACATAGTGTTCACTTGCTGCCTAATATTTTCCACCTACTGACGAATGCCATTATATCTAGATAATCAATGCTATTCTGACATCACTTGTCAGTTATAGTATGGCTGTCACACGTCTCGGACACCCTCCTATTGGTGTTTAATGATTCAAAATCACATATGACTAGAAAATCAAAGTTGGGGGTTATTGGGTAATTTCTTCTTCTTGAGTACTTGGTTGGTGTGTTTGATGTAGGACGGCTGTGATGGGACCAGTGGTTTGATTTGTATTTATATTGGGAGCCTGGCTGGGTGAAGGAGTTGTTAGCAGAAATGATGGGTCTGCCAGGGGTTGTCCTTGGGTCATTTGTGTACTTTGGATAGCACGTAGAAAGCAGCTTTGGTTGAGTGTTAACTGTCTAAAAAAGAGAGCTCATTATCAGAGTCATCATTCTCCGCTTTAATGAAAAAGCTGAGGAAATTATTTTACATTGTTGCAGAAGGGTTATTGTTAGTTTGGTAGTAGGTGCTATTATTAAGTTGCCGGTGTGCCTCTTTAATGTATTGGTCTTGAACAAACACTACAATTATTTCCATTTCCATGTCAGCTGGCCTCATGATAATGTTGATTCTAGTTGAGATCATCCGGTATAGCTCATTCCTTATTAGAGTGGTTGAAAGGGCCGCAATGCTGGGGCTTATTGATAAGATTTTAAACTTCAAAACCAACTTTCTTGGTGAAGTAGAGTATTTGTCATTGTTACTTAAATGACTGAACGTTAGTTTTGGGTTAAGGATTGCGACTGGTCTGCGTTCAGTTGGACTGCTATTTCAGGTGGTTTTAGGTTGGGAAGTGTACCGTGTTTTTTAGATTTGGTTAGAGGTGCACCAATGGATCAGCACTAGACGCAGCCCAACTCAGCTGATTCAGTGCTAGTTCCACCAAGCCTGAGCTACCACGGTTTCAAACATCTTGCAAGTAAACCAGAAAACACAAAAAAACACAAAGCTTGCAATTTGTGACAATAGTAAATACAAAATAAGCTGTGGAGGAACAACCCTGAGAACACAACACAACACACTTAATCAGACACTTCAAAATTAATCACCCTGAGTAACATAGCAAGTTTCAAAAAGCTAACGTTGGCCGAGCGGCTAAAGCTAGCGAGAGCACAGAGCCAGCCACGAGCCCTGATGTGCCAGAACAAAGCCAACAAATAACATATAATGGACAGAACAAGGCTTAAAAAGTTTTATTTTTCTCTTCTAAATGTCTTACTCTTGGTTTAAGAACAACCCACGGGGTGGACAGAGGGTACATTGATTTCAACAAGCCAGAACACATACACAATGCCGACCACCCTAACTTCCACTGTAATCCTTCAAAATGACTCATTATGGATTTCATCTGTATCGGCTTTTAAAGACTTTAGATCGGATAAGAAAATTGCGATCGGTGTAGCTCTAGATAAATCCAAAGAAGTCTATCATCGTTTGAAAACGGCTGCTAGAATAAGTAAGGCCAAATGTCAAACCTTTGGACAAAAATAGTTTGGCATCCTTTGACAGTTTAATTTTGGAGAGCCTAATTACATTAGACATAGGTTCTGGCTTCTGAGTCTTTCGCTTTGATTTTGATTTACGCTGACACCCTCGTGTTTTTTCCTCTGGTCTTGAGAGGCTGTCTCCTAGGTTCATTTTCCTCTCTGCTTGACAAGTTAAATTACACACTTCTTCTGACTGATCCTGATTTGGGGCGGGAACATTGCTGTTCATTCCATATGTTAACATTTCCACAGTCACAGTCATCCCCTTCCCAGTTGAGTTTTTCTAATCATCCCTTCTGGTTAGTCCACGCCTTCCTTTTGATTTCAAAAGGCAGGGTTAAAGATCCGTGTATCTTTAAGTTGTGTTTGAAGAGCCTCCTTGCATTTTCTATCAAAAGCAGCCTTAGGTCCATGGAGAAAGGCTTCCCATTTATTTTTTTACTTTTGAAAATATTTCTGGTTATGGTCTAGGCGAGACTGTGATTGGCTGTGCTGGGTCCCAGAAAAGCAATGATTTTCTCCCCTCCTTCGCTGTATGTGGGAAGGTGTTCATTTAGGTGTGATATCTTCAGGTACAAAAAGGAGCCCATGAGGGTGAGCAAGTAAATTTAAGAGTGAGCGAGTAAATGCTCTGTTTGTGTTCAGTCTACAGTATATGTGTGCACAAGGTGCTGTACATGGAGGGTTAAAAACAACCCTCCATCAGAGACAAACTTGCACACAGCTACCTAGCTGCAGACACCTATAACTGTAACCGCTGCAACAATATCATACGAATCCAAACATTCGGAGAGGCGATAGAACACGTCAAACTGTTTCAAAGATATCCTCCAAAGAGAGACTTTTTGGATCTTCAAGCTGGATGACATGATTTTTACAGGTCTGTACATGGAAACAGACTTTAAACCTTTTTTTTTATTATAAACATCTTGTAGACACATTGAACTCTGATCTACAATCCACTTCTTAGGCAATCACACCTTCTACTCAGCAAATTGTTATTAAAAAATCCATAAATCTTCTACCGAACTAACCACAAGAGGGGGGGATTTCCTCAAAAATTCCTCCAGAGACAGTCATATGTAGATTGATAAATGTTTGAATGGATGCCACTTGTTTTATTCCTGGTCTATAAAAAACGTCACACCAATTTGGTAAATATCTTCATCACTGTATATTTATTCATCACTTATTTTATTTTGTCATTTTTTTTCACATCGTTGTTAAACTTTTGACTGTCACATGACCAAGTGACCACATGACAACACAGGACACAAAAGTCCATTTTACCACAGCACACCGGTGCAATATACTCCATAAGGCTCTGATGAACGCGTTGGCGGGACCTGTTTTGTTTTCTTTGTCTTCTTTGCTTCCTACTCTTTCTATCTCACACAAGAGGGCCTTGGACCTAACCGTCCCTATACCAGGTTACTAATCACTTCTAAGCTGCCTCAGATTTTGTTTTTTTATAAAACATAAGTAAAAGTGCAAAAGAAAACATCAATTAAAAATTTGATACACTGATCCCCATTGCTCACAGAACACACTGTCAGACAAAGGTTGGTGTTTAGAAGCGAGGATTGATGAGGTTTGAATGGAGTGGATTTTGATGAAACTTGGAGGGTTTGGGAATTAACAGGTTAGAACCTATTAAAGTTGATGGATGGGATTCAGATAACAGGCTGGGTCGGTGTATCTTTGGTCATTTAATTATAGTTTCTGAAACCAACACTAAAAAAATGAAAAAATCTGTTTAAAATATACAAATCAAAATTGATAGAAAAACTAAAAAAAAGGAATAAAGTGATGATTGACGGCACACAATGTGCCGATCACTTATCAGTACCGTGCTCATGTCCAGTATACGACCACATCTGGACTCAGAAAACAAGACCTGTTTTTGTGCTTTATCACTCATCATATTTTGGACATGAAAAAGAAGAAAAACACTGAATTTCATTTTTGCATTTAAAAGTAAAAAATGATATTACCACTCAATCAAGGAGGTTTGATTATTTGTACCAAACGATCTGGGCCTGATTTAGGGATTTGTTTTCTCTTTCTTTCTTTTTTTACATCAATGAGGCTTTTCCAACACGTAACGATTTGACCTCATTACGGGGAAATTGATCTTCCTTGGCTGATCATAACATTCTATTGAGTGCCCTCTTAGTTATGAAATCTTTGCTACCTATTTTGCTTTAAAATCTGATCAAACAGTAACAGTCATGATGTATTAGGAGAATGTTTGCAATTGTCGGCTCTGCAGCCAAGCTGTGAACACGGACCTCGCTGACCCCTACGACCACTCCAATTTCATGTCTTTGAATTGAAGTGCTCTCTGGTGAACTGTTGTGTATTTGCAGGGCTAAACTTGGCCTTTCAGCTAGATCTCATTGTATCCTCCTCTGCCACACATGACAAAGCTGCTCTTTGTCCTGTGAATCAGTGCAACAGCTGAAAGTCCAACAATAGGAGTCTAATCAGAGCTAAGCAACAGGAAGGACACCGCACACAGCAGGCTGCTCCTTCCTGATTCAGTCTCTCTGACAGGCCTGTCTTAATGATTATCAACCAAAAACTAGGATTTGTTTTTTGTAAATCTGGACAATTAAATCTACTTCTTCTGACAGCTCAACCATGCTATATGGGAAGATTTTGTTCGCAATTTCAGGGTATAGTCTGTAAATCCTGAAGTAGAAAACACTCCCACATTCAGAATGAAGATTGAATGACATTTAAAATATAGTTTAGAGGATGTTCCGCTATAAAATAATGTGAATAATTAATTGGCTTTAGGTAGCCTATCCTTCAAAACAGCCAAACTATCATTAGCCAAGCGCCAAATAAGAATATTTGTTTGATAACTTTCATAAAGCCATCAGATAAAACAATGCCCGGGTTTATTTTTACTGATAATCCAACAACACCTTGGAAGGGATTATCTTGACCTAGATACTGGGAAGCCTGTGCCGGCTCAGTCAGACACAGGAACAAGCTGCAGGTGTGTTATGCAACAAGCCAGGGTTATGAAAGATTTGATTGAAGAACTGTCAGAGGTCAGGGGTTGCTTTTTGGTGAAGGCGCAGAGATGATGAGTTAAAAAAGAAGACAAAGAGATTTCTCTCTTTCTTCGCTCTTTCCTCATCTCGCTCATCAGTAGCACCGATAATGTAGCAACAACATATTAGGTTCTTGGAATACGCTCTTGCTAGCAGGGAAAACTAGAAAAGCAAGAATGAAATACTCAGGATCCACCATCACTGGTGTATTTCCTGATGAAAAAGAAGTTGTCCATATTAGCTGCTAATCTTTATAATTATATATCTGTGAAAAAGTTGAATTTTTACAATTAAAAAATAGAAAAATCTGTGGACAAGGATACAGATGCCACATGGACAGACCATGAATTCTATTGTAAGGGAAAATGAGTAAACTGAAATGCCTAAATTAAAATTGGACCAATTTTTATTGTGGTATTGGTATCAGTACTGGGCCAGTGTACTCATTTACTTAAAATTACTATGATGCTACCCCACCTCTACCATTTTACAGCAATGTTAATGTAACCGCTAATAGCAGACTGCAAACTATGCTCTGCTAAATGGCCAAGATAAGTTATTGATTAAACACTTGAAAAACCAGGACATTTCTAAGTTTTTGGAGTTTGCTGACAATACCAGCTACACCTTTGCAGCAAAAAACTAGAGCAGCTATAGAAAATCAAATGTGTCTTCTGTTCTTCTGTAACTTGTTTGAGGTCAGACAAAAAGTGGTATTGGTGCATCCCTAGTTCATCCATTAATTTTCTTCCGCTTATCAGGAGTTGGATTGAGAAAGGTATTCCACACAGCTCGCTCACCAGCAACAATCTCCAGCTCATCCAAGGGGATACTGGGGTGTTCCCTGTTCAGATGAAATATATAAATCCTCCAGCAAATCCAGGGTCTACCCTTGAGTCTCCTCCCAGTTGGACGTGTCCGTCAAACATCCATAGGTAGGCAACCTGGAGGCATCCTGATCACCTGCCTCAACTCCTCAACATGCTCCTTTTGACAAGGAGGAACAGCGTCACTACAATTCCGAGCTTCTTCCAGATGTTTGAGTTCCACAACTTATATCCAAGGCTGAACCCGTCCACCCTACTTTTCTAAGAACCTTTCAAAGAATGCTGTGAAATTTTATTCAATTCTGATCCGTAGTTTTTGAGAGGATAGACTATTCCAAGTTACCTAAAGTTATGTAAAGGTTGCCCAATGCTCCTTATAGTGGAGACTTAATTTTAAAAAAAAGCTTAAATTCCCAAAATATCAAAAGGCACTTCTCTGGTAGATGGGAGATGAATATATGAAGTCTTCAGAGACAAATCACACAGATGAAATGAGCTAGCATTCAACTTGTTACAATGGAAATGATGAAAAAGATACAAAATAGAAAAAGAATCTAATAAATAATGTTGATAAGTAACAAAGGTGCCACTTTGGTACTTAGTTGTATGTAGACAGTTTCATGAGTTACACTCTGGTGTTAAGCAGAAAGTTGTACTGTTTAAAAACAAGATACTTTTCTTCACTCTTGTTAATAAACAATACCAAATGATCAGACGGATGTATTAAATGAATGTTTTTGAGTCGTCAATTTTATGAGACTCAATGAAAGCGTTATGATTAAAGAAACACACAGGGTGCATTCCATATTTGGCAAAATGTATTTTTTAATCTGCAGAATTTTGAATCCCAGTTTTTTAGCCTTTTTTAGATGAAGACGTGCAAAATTCAATATAATGAGATAAATCAGCCCAAAACATGAGCTGGTAAAATTGTGTCATCTTAAAGACACTTACAGGATGCCGGTATTATTTGGCAAAATAGTTGCATGATGGGATGCCAATCTTGGCTTTACACCCAATACCAAACATGACAGGAGAGCACCCATTCCGATGTTTTCCTCCTCAGTCCCTAGGAGGGGGGCTATAATAATCAAGCCACTAATGCAGCGCATCCTCTTACATCAGTTTGGCGCCATTCACTCATGTCTTCCTGCTTTAACAGAGCAGGTTTGCACTTCTGAACTTAAAACAGCAATCACATTCAATGTTCAAGGCTAATTTGGTCCACATCAGCACTTCTCTGATCAAACCTGTCAATGCCGTTGAGAGAAAATCTATTCAGGAGACTTTTTAAGAGAGCACCTGTTAATGTAAGTGGAAAATAAAAGTCCTAAGACCCCGAGTAGGAGAGCTCGGCTCTACAGTGAATGGAGGCTTTCAGCACCACGGACAGTAGAAAGCAGCTGCCACAAACAAAGGAGACGCTGAGAGCACCATAACGTGGACTCAGATACACGTCTTAACTCGTCTGTTATGTAATCCCTATACGCTATTCAAGAACTACTCTTCTGCTGTTGAAAAATAATACCTATCTGTTGAACTTCCCTGCAGACCTTTCAGAAACAGTCAGAGGCCATTCCTCCATTCAGCAAAGGGGAAGAAAAGCCTTTATATGTATAAGTATCATTTCAATTATACCTCCACAGCGAAAGTGATTTTTTTTTTTTCAATCTGTGTTTCTTTGTTTATTTGTTTGTAAGGATGATTATGAAAAATTACTGGACCCATTACCATGTTGGAATGGTGTGCCAGGAAGGATCCTACTGCGGACAACAAGAGCAGCTCTAAGAATTATTTTACTCTTTCTTGCTCCCATATTGCATGGTATTTCCATATGTCAAAAATAACTTTATCTTAATTTTACTAAAGTTAGTAACATATCATCTGTGGTTTTCTGTTAAGTTTTGAAAAGCTGTGGCTTTTCAACTTTTTCAACAAAAAATATGCTGTTATATGTAATATATTGGTCTGATTCAACATTTTTTTTAGAGTTCAAATCAAAGTTCAAGATTTGCATTATACATTACATTTATTGTAAATAATGTAGTGGTTTACGTTTCTTACCCGCTACAGAAAGATTTGATTTTAAAATAGATTTTTTTCTTTTTATATTGTTTTAATATTGTTTTATTCACAAACAGTACCGTCATTTACAAATAAGTCATCGACTTAAGGAACCACAACTGTCTGCAGAACATTTAAGAGAAGATTTTGCTGTTTAATTTGATATATACTTTGGGGAGTCAGCAAATATATGAAGCCCTTCAAAAAAATCCAGGTGCAAATTTGTTTCAGCCCACGGTGTAATATCTATCTGTGAAGCCATGTGGCCGTGCAGCTGCCTGAGGCTGACCTCTTTTCTGCTCCCCATCAGTCTAACGCTCTCATTGTGACACACACACAGTGAAGGATCCAGTCGCTGCACACACTGCCCAGTCACTGCAGTCCATACATCACAGTTGATGCTGATAATAAAGGAGGTGGCATTATCATCACCATACAATCTGGTAATTTATGGCATCAATTAAAGAGGTGCTTCATTAGAAACTTGCATGTTGTCTACAACAAAGGAATGGTGACACATAGACTGATCAGCCATAACATTGTAACCAAAGACCGGTAAAGTGAATAACATTGATTATCTCATTACCATGGTTCCTGTCAGTAGGTAGGATTTATTAGACAGCTAGTTAGCATTTGTTTCCCCAAAGTAAAAGTGTAAAATTCACAGTGGATTCAGATATAAAATGTAGTTCTTTGTACTCTTTAAAACATTGCAGTCTCACAATCTTATCACTTATGCTGAAACTACTTGTCCAGCACATCCGACAGATGCTTGGATTGATTTTATTCTTGGGAAATTGGACCCCATGTCAACATCATGAACTCTTTTTTGTGTTCCTCAAACCTTTTCTCATACATGATGAGCGAGACAACTACCATTAGGGACAACCATTTAGTGAAGGGGTTCAGTGCATCTGTAACAACTGTTTTTAGCTAGGTGTTACATTTCAAAGCAACATATGCATGAATGGTAGGACCCAATGTTTCCCAGCAGAACATTCTTGCAACTGGCTTCTTCCCACAGTGTATCCTGGTGCCATCTCTTCTCCAGGTAAGTGATGCTCACACACCCATCTATCCACATACTTTCGCTCTAGGATTAATAAAGTATTATCTTGTTTCCTATCATTTACAGTAAAATGTGACTCATCAGGCCAGGTCAGCGTCTTCCTTTACTCCATGGTCCTGGTTTGCAATTCTGATGATGACGTACCCCTTGTAGGCGCTTTTCAGCAGTGGACCGGGGACAGCTTTCTGACCGGTCTACAGTTCACTGTCATGCATTGTGTTTTCTAACATTTTTCAGCAATTTGTTCTCTTCTGTTGCTAACTTCGCACATTCAGTACTGAGCATCAAGACCCGGTCGCTAGTATACTAATAGTCCTTTCTTAGACCACCTTTGGTAGATGCTAACCACTGCAGACTAGGAACACCCAACAAAATCTCTAGTTCTTTAGATTCTTCTCCTGCCATAACAATTTGGACCTCGGAAAAGTCGCCCAGATAGTCATGCTTGCCCAATTTTTCCTGCTTTCAACAAATTAGTACAAAATGCTCACTTACTGCTTAGTTGATCACATCCACTGACAGGTACCATGGTAGCAAGATAATAAACGTTATTCTGACTTTACCCCGGTATTATAGCCGATCTCGCTTAAGCTCATTCCACTCTCTATGTTCTAAACTCTCATTCTCCATCCCAGAGTAAAGACGCAGGAATACCAACCGATTGCTTGAAATAATCCAGAGTAAGTTCGTCTCACCAGACAGCCTCCCCCCAGCAAATCCAAGGCATCCAGATTGTGATATCTTTGTGTGGTGACTGTATTCCCCTCCCTTAAAGCCGTAACATCAATCAGACACTAAGACTGTGGGGGGCTTAGGTCAGAAAGCGTCGTCCCAACATGACGAGGAACTGCTGAAGAAATTATGTTGACACAGACACAAGAAGTTTTAGATGAATAAATAATGCCTGGGATTAAGCCCCTCGCTATTTTTAGCCCTTCGTACCCTGTGATTATTCCCTCTCCTTCTCCCCACTTTTTTCTCTGTTATCCTAAAGCTTAACATTCTCTAGCTGCCATGGAAACTACACATGGAAACTACATCATTGTTATAAAAGCTTCTAAACAGTGGAGGAGGGGAGCCAAGGAGGAAGCATCTTTATATTGCACCACTATTGTTTTGTCAGACTCTTTTGTTATTATAACGATAGATATGAAGTTAACATTCAGTCTGGGAGAATCTAGGATTGCTTCTAGAAACAAAGAGCGATGAAAACAATGCAGCAATTCAAGCTAGGACGCTCTTAATGTTAAATACAAAATTATTAATGGAAAATGCGTGATATAGGATGTGAAAAAGAATTTGGAATGGAACAGGAAGAACACAAACAGGCTTTCTTCGTCTCTTTCACATTAACAGGTGCTGAGAAGATCAGCACTATGAAGATATGAGCAATTGATTTTGAAAAAAGCAGTGTTTCATTCCCAAGAAGAGGCGGCACAGACATAAAGAGAAGCACACAGAGTTGAGACTGATCTAATGAGACAGCGAGATCACAGCCTCCGTTCGGATTTCACAAACATTTCAGGCCCATCTTCCCATCTCCCCCACTGATGTTAGCAGCGCCTTTTTTCTCACCATGGCTGCCTGCCTTCTTGTTTCAGAAGCTAGGACACATAGACAATCAGCAGAGGTTTTTACTTAGCAGATCATTTGCTTACAGAGGGGAGGCGTGGGTCGTTTTTGAGCTAAATCTTGTCCTACAGGTCCATGTACGTACAGTAGATGATTCTCCTGGTGTGTCGGTAGAAAAATCAACCAGTCTGTATCTGCCACTTCTCAAATAGCCTGATCAATGGAACATTTGTATTTGGGGGTGAAAAAAAGAAGGAGAAAAAAAGACAAAGATGAAAAAAGAATCTTTGTCCGAGCATCGTTTGTATTGTTTGTAAGGTTAGAAGGATCAATTCTCAGAATAATGATTCAGAATTCTTTAAAAATAATTCCGGATCCAGATAATGTTTATTTGGGTCGCTGTCCAAATCTAACAGATTGTTCCTTGGGTCATACTTAACCTCATACCCATCAATATCCAATCTAGTTTTTCCCTCTAACAGATGAACCCATTCTGGAAAAGACCTAAGTATGATCCTCCATTTGTCAAAATGTTGGTTGTCAAAATTATTAAAATTCTCGAAAAACAAAATCGTTAGCCAGCAACAACTTCAGAATCATTCAGTATTATCTTCTCCTTCATTGTTAGAGGCAAAGCACTTCTTCATAATTTTTTCTGCACTTCAACAGAACGACATTGAACGTCCTCGCTAAAACCAGTGTTTGTTTTTTTCCCATTCTGGCCTACTGTACAAACATGCACATCATGGCGACCTCCACAGAGGAGGATCCCCCACCAATCTGAAGCTATAAAGGGCTTTTCCTGGGTGTTACAACCTGTATCAGGAGATGTATTTGGTGTGATTTATGTTCTCCCTCCCTGCCAGAAGGTGACGCTGCTCCCTGGAAAATCTCTTCCTAGTTTCAGTTGGAGGCTGCTGATTGGAGGGAGGACTGATGACACCACCTTTAAAATGGCTTCTGTGGTGGCCTGGAGCACTTCTTGATTTCCCTGCCTTCCAAACCTGGATCATGTTGTTCTGTGTAGCGGGTGTAAAGTTTATTGTAGTAGAAACATGTTGTGGGATTTGTTTTCTTGAATGTAAGCTAGTTAAACTAGTTTTCATGTATAGATGTGTGAATAGAATTGTAAATATAATCACGTTGTACGTAGTAAATAGTCAATTATTAAGCAGTCCAGTAGCTTGTAGGGTTGGGAAGCCCTTTTCTTTTGAACTTCTCTTTTCTCCTGTTTTGCGGCTAGGGAGGTTAGGGAAGTTAATCGGTTTCTTTATTTTCTGTTGATTTTTGTTGAACAACGTAAGTTAGCAAAAGACCTGAAGCTTTTTTTGTTTGTTGTTTTGGGCCATGCGAATGAATTAATAAAATTACTGTTTTTGACGGAAATTTGTGGTGACACTGGTCCTCCTTGTGAGATGGGGAAAGGAAGGAGACGCTGTTATGCTACGCTCCGGTTTTCTCCTAGACGGGGCGTGACACTGGGCCTAACTTAAAAATATATAAATATATAGACTTATTTTCAACTGATTACACACTAAAAATAATGTGTTATTATTATTATTATGTTATTCCATTTATTCTAAGAGGTTACCTACATTTTACACACTGCACCATTAAATAGAAAAACTCACATAGCCTTGATTGACAGTCATCATTCATGCATTGAAGAAACAAATTACTGTTTTTGTTAGTTCCACGTGACAAAGAAGACCCAATTTCAAATGAAACAGATAATGTCAAGCCGAATTCCATATAAACTGGATATGTGGAACGCTAGATTGGAAAAACACAAGTACTGTTTTCTGGTAGATAGGTATCAAAAAAAACATTGCATTTTTATTGTAATCTACATAAACTCAAACTGCCGAATCTGCAATTAAGCATGTTTAATGGGCAATTACAACAACAAGCCATTATCCAAAATAAAGCTGAGGAAAAGCCATCCACACAGATATGAGACAGATTGGGTGAGGGTCAATCACAGCAATAGAACACAGCTATTTACAGCAATTAGTGTGCTTGACAGAGAGCAGAAAAGAATGGCTGGCAAAAGCCTCGGGAACAATCTTCCCCTCAGACAATATCAAAAGAGAACAGACTGTTTTGGGGGATGAACGACTTTCAGTCTCTATGTTGTGACTCAGCTCTGACAAAGGAGTCCTCCTGTCCAAATATGACCCTCGACAAAGTAAAAAGAGAATTGGTTGATGAACTCAAAAAATTACCTCAACTCGTAACACTCAGTGAGTTTTAGGACTTAAATTACTAAATTAGACTCACAAATGCTTAACTCAACTTCAGATTACTAGTTTAAGAAATGTGTTCAAGTGAATCAACACCTTTTCCCTTTACAATGCATGATTACAACCCAATAGCATAAAAAAGCCGGAAACTCTTCAAATTTTTTTTTTGTTAATCACGGTTTAACTTTCAACTTATTATTCTCATCATCAGACAGTAAATGAATATTAGTTTCTTATTGGTGCTTATTGATCTTAAGATAAATATTGCACACTGTGAAATCAGCGTTGTTAATGATAAAAAAAAAAAACTTCCATGAGTGACTCAATTCAATTAAATATTTTCAAGTTTTATACTCAAGGAAAGGAAGGAAAGCTCAAACCTGAGAAAATCCCCACTAGGTGGGTTTACATGTGACACTTTTGTCCTTTCCGAATTAAACCTTTCCGAATTGTCCGCAATGTCGGTCGCCTTTTTACATGACTTGTTGATCTTTTCCGACCCGGCGTTTACGTGCATCGACTCATCTAATCGGAAACACTTTTAAAAAATGTGCAGACGATCCATAATCCCGTTCATAAGGTGCAATAATGCTTCGTGAGTTGGGTGGCAACCGCCAACAACCGCCCAGAAGAACACTATGACAAAGAGGGCATGCGCGGAAGTGCTTTTTCGCCCACCTAGCTATCCAAATATGTTCAAGTCTTACAAGGTTGCAATGAATAAACGACTCTCCGATATAGACTGGTACTGTTTTGAAGTTGCCATATTTAAAATGCGTTGCAGCGTGGAAAAAACTCAGCGGAACATTACGTCACGACGCTGGGCACGCGCAGATACAACAGAAAGCTTTTCTTTACAGCTGTTACATGCAGCGACAGGCTATCGTAAAGGCTTTCCGAAAGGATTCTGACTACCTCCTTGCAAAGGAAGGAAATCTCATTTCGAAAGGTTCTCTCACCTATGGAGAACCTCGAGAAACCTTGTTCTATTTTTCCCTTTTTTGATCCAGTCACAATACTTTAAAAGGGAAATAAATTTATTTTCATGAAAGAAACATATTTGTATCTCATAAGGAGATATAATCAGCCTCTCCGTAGTTGATAAATTTACTGTATTTCTGTGTTCTGCAGGAGCGTCTTGATGTAAAGTAGGGTGGTAAAAGTAATTGATTTTTATTCTCGATCATAAGTTTGACCCACATGAATTAAGATGGCCCAACAGAATTGCTTAGTGCTGAAAGAAAGTAGTTTGCATGATTTGATTCAATAATCCAAAGAACATTTTTTGAGTGCAAAAAGATGTTGGTTGACTTTTAAATCCTAAAAACCCAATCTAATCAACGGATTTTTTCATAATAAAATTGCTCTATGCTCTGCATGGTTGGCATGTGTGTACGATGAACTGTGTTTTCAAATATTGTCTATGGCTTTGCTTGTTTTATGATGTATTTTTCTTCCCGTCTCCTTCCTTCTTTGTGTTTTTTTATTTTTAACGGAGCACCTTGTCTTCTGACTCCTTGTGAAGCACTTTGTCACTTCTGTTTTGAAAGGCGCTATATAAATAAAGCTTTTCTTACTTACTTGCCAATTTTTTCCTGCATCTAACATATCAACTTCAGGACAAACTGTTCACTTGCTAATTTGGATTACCCAACAACTGACAAATATCTGTATAATGTGATAATTATATATATATATATATATATATATACCCATCCGTGGTTATGATGTTATGGATGATAAAAAAACAAAAAAAAGTATTGTGCAAATATTATGGAAAATCGTTTTCTCACAATGTTTCAGCGCATAGTCCATCACAACCTATGTAGTAGCATCAGCTCACATCACCCATATATAAGTAGCTTGCTAGAAGCTGCAGTAAGGCCAGGAGAATAAATACACTGTATGTGTCACCCATGTCTGATACATGTGTGACACCGCGAGGACAGTGTGTGCTGCCGCCACATCAATATTTCAGCACCAAGCCTGTTGTTTTAAAGAGTGTAACCGAGGCCGTCCGCCACCCGAGGTACCCTACGAACTAGAGCATTGTGTCAACAGCGAGCAATGTGCCTGGGTGGATGCAGCTGCACGTGCTGCTCTTGCATGCTGGCAACCACCCATGGGCCTCTGGCACTATCTGACAACAACATTGGCAAACGGGGCATCGGCTGAGATGCACAAATACACAGAAAGTGTTACAAATCCAACGCATAGAAAAACAAACACTGCCAATCTGCATCAGCACAAGTGTCAGTCTCTTGTGCTGTGACTAAAGCTGCAACAAGAGGAGCTTCAGCAGGGGAGGATTTCATCGCCAGCAGTAGAATTTGTGCTTATCCGTTCATCCAATACTTCAAGATGCAAAATTAAAAGCGAAGGACTGACATCATTTCCCCAAACATATCCTTCATTTCCCCTTGAAAATCCCAGACACTAACGGGCATGCAGTCCAATCTGCATTACATCTAAATCTTACTTTGGACTGCAGCTTCTTTTAGGCTGCACTAATTCGACAAACTAATTTTTTCATCTGAGTCATAGAAAATGGTCTATCGCTGTTCTCTAGCAACCTAGATGAGTGGGGTTATCTGTGCAAAGACTAAAGATATATAGTTATTATTAAAAAAACAAAACAAGGCAATCTAACAAATGTCTGGACGCAGAGAATATTTGGCATATCTAGGCAAAAATGACCTAAATTAATTAGATGCTAACAAAGTTCTTGCCGGTTTTTCCATTTGACAAAACAGCATCTCACTTTGATCCTCACGTTCATTTGCTTTATTTGATAGGCTGATTGGTTGGTTTGTTAGGTTGTTAGTTGACTGATTGGTTGGTTAGGGTATTTTGGTTGGTTTGATTGGCTGGTTGGTTGATTTGGTAACCAATCAGCCAAACCAGCCAAAAACAACCAGCCAAAAAAAAAATATTAATAATAATGAGGTTAAGAAATGAGTTAAATGAGACTACTAAGCACAATAGATACTTATGTTCGGGAGGTTAAGTAGTGTGGGGTCTAACATCTGATTGCAATCCAGTAAATGTATAAATGGTCTAACAAAGCCAGAATACACTGGTTAAGGTTAGGAAAGTAAGAGATCAGCATAAAGCAGTGGATCCGAACAATTGTGTGATTTTCTGCGTAGAATAGTTTATTTGAGGATTTCCAATCAGGTTTTAGAGTTCACCATAGTACAGAAACAGCACTGGTCAAAGTTACAAATGACCTTTTAATGGCATCTGATGAGGGACTGGCCTCTGTTCTGGTCTTGTTGGATCTTAGTGCTGCATTTGATACTATTGACCACCAAATTCTAATACAAAGACTTGAAAACCTAATTGGCATCAAAGACACTGCATTAAATTGGTTTAAGTCATATTTATGTGGCAGATCTCAGTATGTATCTGTTAACAATGAATCCTCCATGCATAGTAAAGTTACCCACAGAGTTCCCCAGGGATCTGTGCTTGGACCAATATTATTCACATTATATTTGCTCCCTTTAGGCAACATTATCAGAAAACACTCCATAAACTTTCACTGTTATGCTGATGACACACAATTGTACTTATCAATGAAACCAGGTGAATCTAATCACTTATCCAATTTAGAGGCGTGTCTCAAAGACATTAAGACTTGGATGACCTGCAAC